>OY755039.1:79116254-79263754 GCA_963576565.1 Aspidapion aeneum
ATAACCACTGGTATTCAATGACACGGTTAGGTTACGTTGATGACCATTTGACATCAATTAAGTTTCAGTGGGGGCTAGAGGGCCTCCTTGACGTAAACCTTAGATTTTGTAGTTCTAGTAAAAAATAAAATTTATAATCTGCAATTTTTTTTCACCAAAATTACTTTATTTACAAAAATTTTCAGACTTCAAAGCTCAAAATTATTAAACCCTCAAAATTATAATTTTTTTGTTTTTGCTGGCTCCTTGGCCCCTCTCCGCGGACATCCTGGATCCGTCAGTGTGACGTTTTATAGACAGATACTTTCTAGAAGCCAGGGAAAAAGGTCTCATCCTTCCTTTACTTCCGCCTCATTGTCACAACATGTTGCTGAACTAAAAAAGAGCGCGTAATTTTAGGAAAAGGTGGTTTGCCATTTTATCCTAGTATGCCATAATGGGGTCAATTCTTTACATTTCAAAAAATTTGACGAAATTTGAAAAAATGTGACATAATCTGGCGCCTAAGATTTCTCGTTTAAAAGGCAATTTTAAACTTAAAAACTTACCTAAAAGGCCATTTCCCACTTTTTGATAGATGTAGCTTCACGACATAATATATTTTTTTAATTAAAAACGCCTAATTTATTAAAAATTTTTAATTTAAAAATTGTAAATAAATTCAAAGGAGATAACCATTAACCACACAAACTGAAATGTCAGATTTCGTCACATTTCGTCACATTTCTTTCAAATTTATGAGTCCTATTCGTTTTCTTTATGAGGTCAGCTAAGTTTACTTTCTTTCTTTGTTTTTCACGGTAAAATTAACAAAGAGGGACTAACTGCATGTCGTGGAAGGGTCGCTACAAAATTAGCTCTACGCTGTTGCCACCGTTATATTTGAACGGATTTTTAAGGGAATGTCAAATTATTTCTTTAAAATCTGCCAGAAAAATCTGACTAAGTGGGATACTGGTCAAATTATTGAAGTGGTGATTATTTTTTTACTTTTCTTATCAAAACTAGGCACGTATATAGTTTTTTATTCTGGGGGGTCCTCCCATATAGAAACTGCTGTTATTCAGTGACGGCCCATGAGGTTTTGGATAGGGTAATCAGAAATACTTGCTACAGTCGCCGCCGGCGGAAGATTACAGGGGTGCTACGAACAATTTTCGTCTAAAAGACGTTACTGTTGGGTTTATAAGGATAAAAATAAATATTAAAATAAAAATAAATGTAGATTCTATTGGAAACTGTGTGTGCGAATGAAGAAGAATTACAAAATGTTGAAAGTCCAGAATGTCGAAAGCTTGGGTTATTAGATATACTAATAGAAACTAACCTGGCCAGATCAGGTGCCTTTTTTTTGTAATATACTTTAAAACCTAACCTGACCTGGTTAGGTAAGTACCTATATTTATATACAAGAAGAAACTAACTTGTCTCTTTCACTTAATTTTTGAACGGATCCCTTTCACAAACAAACCTTCTCTTGCAGGCTATTTTACCACAATTTATGGCACGTTTCATTCGACCCTGCCACCAACCCAGAGACAAATTCTCTATGCACCAACCCAACCTCACTTTTTTTTTAGAATGTGGAATTACAAAATGTCGAAATTACAAAATATCGAAATTACAAAATGTCAAAAAAAATATATCGAAATGCGAAATAAAACCTAATAACATATTACGATCTGGTCAGGTTAGATTCAGTGTAATTAAGTAACTAGAAACGGTTAGTTTTTTTATAATTTTCACCTAACCAGGTCAGGTTAGATTTTAAACCTGACCTGGTTAGGTTATTATACAAAACAAACTAACCTGATCTGGTCAAGTTAGTTTTTTTGAAATTATAATTACCCAACCGGATTAGGTTTGCTTTTTTTTTATTTCGTATACCAATCTAACCCGATCTGGTTAGGTTTTATTATCTGTCTTTTAAATTTTTCAACTATTAGTATTTTTGTTTCTTCGACATTTTGTACTTTCGACATTTTGTGTTTCGATGTTTCGTCCGTCGCCCCTTCAATTGATCGCAAACTTATCATTACCTGTCCATACACGCCCCTTTTCCAATGGACCGGTTAGGTCACGTTTTCGATCAATTAACCAAAGTTGAATTAACAGGTTAGGATAAGTTTGCCATCAATCGACAAAGGTGAGGTTTGGTTTAATAAAAAAAAATGCAAAATTTGCTTTTTGTATTAGGAAATGCACGAAATGTGATGACATCGAACCTTTTAGAAAAGCTATCGTCCAAAAAAGTCGGCAAAAAATTTTGCACCCTGTCAATTGTGTACCTTTATCAATATTAATGTTAATCCCGGAATAAAATACACAAACAAAATATAACGGGTTTAAAACCTTAGATACTATAATTAAAATATATTGAAATTGAAGAAATAGTTAAAAAGCTAAAGAATAAATTCCAGTGCAAAATTATTTACTCTGTAGGTTCATTGAATAGCTACCTAATTTGAAAAAGTAATAAAAAAAAATAAAATAGTTTTTAAGGTTTTGATTATAACAAATATAATAAGGGTAAAAAAAAATTGAATTTGTTTTTTTTAAACTTATGAAAATAAAACCAAGTAAAAATTTTCATTAAACTTGCAGACAAAGTGCCTAATTATTTAAATTATTTGGTTTTATTTTTAAAATAACTATGAATACAGACAGACAGCCATTTTGATTTTTTTTGCCCAAACTTATTTTGAGCAAAAATAAAAAGGTTTTTTTTGACGGTCCCCAATAGCCTTCCTCCCTATGAGTGGCTAAAAAATAAGTCAACCAAGCATCCTTTTTCATTCAAATTTATTTTAAAATCAAGTTCAAAAACACGACAAAGAAAAACAATTTTTTAGCAGCTGCTCAAATCTTGGATTGATTTTGCAGTCAAGTCAAGTAATATTATTTGAAACACACAAATGTTTATGAATAAAATTATGAGATTTAGAAAACAAAATTTTTTTCCACTCTCCATGCATTTAGGTATAAAAAAATACCTTTAAGATTTAAATTTTTTAGAAAACAAAATACTTAACCAAACTTTAGTTTGAGCATGTTTTCAGCTATTATAAGCAAAAATCTCAAAAATCAGAATCAATTCCGCCGTAAAAAATGCGAATTATCCATATCTCTAATATTATTATCACTACTAAATGTTTGATTACCTTGCACGTTACGTTGTGTAAGAGTTTTTCGTAAAAATATTTTAACAACATATTTAAAAAGTGAATCCAACTTGTGAACGGTACCTTTATTGGTTTCACTTGGAAACAATGAATTGGCAACATAGTATTTCGTAACTGACAGTCCCCTTGGTGATCTTTGACTGACAGTTGTCAAATTTGCCAGATAGAAAAACCGTTGTATGATGAGGTGCTCGGAAAAATACAATTTATCAAGAACTTGTGGATTATCAGTAGCCGAGTTTCAAGGTAGGTTTTAGATTAAATTTTGGGGTTTTCATAATTTCCTAAGTTGGCCCATTACCGTGTGGTGTAAGACGTTTTACACAAAGCTGAAATTGCAGTGTTGTCAAGATTTACACCTAAATTCTGTTGTTTCAAATTTCGTCAGATTATTTCAAATTATTTCAAATTTTGAAGAATTGCCCCCAACATGCCACATATTATACTAATTTCCCCAAGTTGCCCCTTGATTTACACGCCACTGCATGGGACCTTAATAACCAGAAATTAATTCCTCCGAATCGAGCAAAATTTTGTCACACGGGAAACAGGAGGGGGAAAGAGCAAATAAACATTTAATCCCATATATCGTAGCAACGGAATATATTCGGCCCATATCACACAAGTGGTTTTTAACTGGGACTTATATTAACCGAGATAGAATTTATATTTGCTACATGGTGTAGAGTTTCTATGTGCTAAATAGAGAAAAAATAATATAACACAATATCACGAGTATTTATTTAGTAGTAGTAGTGGAATGGATGGATGAAACAACAAAAAAGGAAATTGATTAGGGCCTGTCCTTAAATTACGTATCGCTCTAGGGGGGGAGGGGCACTTTAGCCTTGCGTTACACTTAATGTTTTTTAATGTGTTTTTTCTTGAAAATGCGTTACAAGGAGGGGTCAAAAATTCAGATTTTTTTCATTTTACGAGGGGGGAATTTGAGGACGACGGGAGAAGTAACAGTCCTAAGCAGCTTTACAGCAGCTTTAATAGCAATTTCGAAATGAAAAGAAAAATTAATAATAACAATAAAAAACCTGACATGATTAAATTTACGTAAAATAACGGCTCGCCACAAAAACATCGAAAAAAGTTTTGTCGAAACGTAAAATGGCCGAAAAAAAAATGCCGAACCGTAATTTGGTCGAAAATAAAAAAATCGAAAGTAAAATAGACGAAAATAATTTAAACGAAACGTAGTTTTGTCGATCCGTAAAATTGTCGAAAATAATATAGTAGAAAATAATTTAGACGAAGCGTTCGTCGACCCGTAAAAATGTCGAAACGTAAAAGCATCGAAACGTAAAATCATCGAAACGTAGTTAAGTCGATTCGCAGAATAATCGAACCGTAAAAAAATCGAATCATAAAAAGGTCAAACTGTAAAAAATTCGAAAAATAATAAAATCGAAAAATAAAAGAGAAGAAAGCAATTTAAGCTAAACGTAATTTTGTCGATCCGTAAAATTGTCGAAAATAATGTAGAAGAAAATAATTTAAACGAATCGTAATTTCGTCGATCCGTAAAAATGTCGAAACGTAAAAAAGTCGAAAATTAAACGCGCGATACGCAATGGAGAAGAGACGCAAAATCATCGAAACGTAATTATGTCGAAACGTAAAAAGCTCGAACCGTAAAAAAAGTCGAAAATGCGGGTGCGATGTTGCCTTATTTTGCAAAATTTCTTGGCTGAATTCGTTGAACTTACACTGAAAGTTTCACCATATATGGTTAGATGACACCTGAGGTCATCTAAAAGAACGAAGGGGCCGCTTATGAATTAGCTGAGGTAAGTGGAAATCGTTTTTAGCATGTTCTCCAGTAGTATAATTTTAGTTCCTATTATTTTATTTTTAAATAATAGGTGTAGTTTTCTAAAACTCTTACATTATTAGAAAATACTTTGATATTATAAATAAAATACATATGTAGGCACCTAAGTATTAATTAAATCTTATACGCCAGTAGCCAGCCCATTAAATAGTAAAGAAATTCAAACCTCGCAATGTATTTAATTTAATGATGTTTAAAATAGACGATATCTAAACCAAAATTTTTCTGCAAAAAATTGAAGAAATTTCTAGTATTTGCGCTGGTATATTGACATAAGACTTGACTGAGCCAATCTGGGTCGATTTCGTTTTGCTAGCACACAACTTTTTTTTTTCGATGAAGATTATGATCCCACCTATTCCTATTAACAGACTTTTTTTGCATCTGAGAGAAAGCCCGTAAAAAACGAAGCTGACGTGTTTTTGTTTTTTTCTTCTAAAAAACCCAAATAAGTACCTTATTTACATTAACCCCTAAGTAGCCACCACCGACTTTTTTTTCAAATTGCACTCTTAAATCTACTGCCATTTCTAAATACAACCCCGTATGTTTTGTTTTTATTTCCAATAGGTATTTTGCTTTAGGGAAAAAAGTATTTATAAATTATATATAGACAAATACTATTTTTTATTATAACCCATTACAATGTTAAAATTCTGCTCCTTTGGCCGCTACACTAACGGAGATATAGCGTGTAAAGGAAATTCGGGGACACCGTGTATACACGCGTGTTATTAAATAATTGTTTTAGGTCCTTTTTAATTTTTGTACTTTTGTTGTCATTTTCTGTAATGTCATTAAAAATTGGCCCACTTTTAATTTTGTAGTTACAATGTTTCCACTTTGTTAAAAAATGATAATGTAAATTATGTCCCTGTATTTTAATTAAAAAAAAGGAGCTGCCATTTCAGAAAAAAAACTTGGTGGTGGCTACTTAGGGGTTGATGCATAAAAAAATATTGTTTCTACAGGCGTGTGGAAAATTTGATAAAAAAATAAATAGGTAGTCTCAAAAATGATGAAGTGTTTAAAAATGGAACAAAATTTTGTATTGTAGAAAATGTTTAATGCTTATTTCAGATATGCACCTACTGTGGCGTATAAAAAAAATCGCCTTGGGGGGGGGGGTTTGGAACTTTTTTCCTCTTTTATTTAATAACTTATTAAAAAGTAGGTAAACAAATATTTTTAAAATAATCTAGTTCTAGGTTCTTGGGGAGGGGGCTTTAACCTCCAAGCCCCCCTTGTATACGCTCATGCACGTAAATACTTAATTAGCTCACACATATACTATACTATAGTAGTGTGAGCTATGTTGATCCTAATTTTTTTGAGAAAAAAAAAGTTGCTCCGATTTCAAAATTTTCTATATATCTTTGCGTTTCAGATGATTTTGAAACTTTTTTGTTGTAGTGTCTGTCTGTCTGTCTGTATGTCTGTCTGTCTGTCTGTCTGTCTGTTACGACCAACGCGCATAACTCAAAAACTGCTTGCCCGATTTCAATTAAATTTGGTACCTAGGCTGGGTCTTGGGTCGAGATGGTCCCATTTAAAAATGAACAAAATCCAATGAACACAAGCCAAATAAAAGGATGGGAGTAGATTTTAAAAATTAGAGTTTACGTAAAAATATGGCGTGTGTGATATCAATCGAAAGGTAATTGAGTCCGGAGTAAAACAAAATACATTTTAGTTTTTGTTTTTTTAAGGGTGGGGGTGTATTTCAAAAATTTGAGTTTAAGTCAAAACATGGCTTGTGTCGTATCAAACGAAAGGTAATTTAGTCTGGAGTTGAATAAATTATATTTCAATTTTTAGTTATATTAGCTCACACGTACACTATAACTGTAGTAGCTAGTGTGAGCTTAGGGGCCCATATATTCGCAGAGTATTTTTTTAATTTGATGGGATATGCCGATGTGAACGGGATCTATTTCTTTAAAAAAAAACAGACAAAACCGGATATATTCGAAAAAAACCGGATAATACCGGACACATTTTAAAAACCGGGCGGCTCAAAACCGGACGGTTGGTCATTTTAGATAAATGTGTTCTTTTATTTTATATTTGATATTGCAAATTTCATTTTTAAACCAATTCCGAGGCCGAGATCTAAAAATACGTGTTTTTTTTCAGGAATTCAATCAATTTCACTTTTTTATTACAATCTTTCTACCGCTTTATAACAATCTCAACAAATATTTTGAGCATTTTAGTGATGATTTTAATTTCGTAGGAATATTATTGTATTTTTTGAGTTAACCTATCACAATGTGCTTAAATTTATATATTATCTTTACATGGAACCGCGCAAAAAAAATACCAAAATTAGCAATATCGCGTTTTATAAAAAAAATTAAAAATTGCTCCTAAGATTAAATCATTATTTTAAAGTAAACTACTACTTATTTTTTTATTCCCATTTTTTGCTTAATTATTATTAAAACTAAACAATATTATTTAAAAAATATTGCGGTGAACGAAAAATAGTCCGGTGACTAATAAAACAATTCAAACTTAATGCTATGTAAAAAATACAATGGATTTAGGGAGTAATTTGACTCTTCATTTGTGTATACCTCGGATTTCTATATTTTATGGTAGATTTTTATCCTCCACTGAAATTAGTTTTATTGATCATAATGAATCACAAAATTATTAGACATTATCAAATTTGTAATGTTTAATCAGTTTTTTTCCACTCTTTAAACTTGAAAAATGCTATAACTTGAAAGCAAAAATGTTTTTAAATGTTTGTCTCCTTTTGACCTTACCCACCAATCCTTAAAATTTGATACATTATTTAAATTACACCCTGTATATTGTTTTTTGGTACCTTTTTTTATTATTTTGCAAAATAAGCGCCACATTGTGTCATAATATTTATTTAATATTATTATTAAAAATTTAAATTCAATTAGAGGTAAACGTATTATTTGGTAATCGTACATCATGTAAACTTATGTTGTATGCAGTGACAATTATACTTTATAATCGTTGGGGATCTTGTCTCTCGCAAGCTTTCATACCTGGCCGCTAGATGGTTAACCCAGCAAACTTAGGGTCACTGCATCCACCACAAGCCGTCGTGACCTGCCTCGGAATTTCCATGGGCGACTGGCCAACTTACCTCGTAATAATAAGAGTACCCACACGCAATTTTTGGACAATTCGGAATTTTTAGAGTGCCTACAAATTTTCTTGAAGTTTGTAAAGCTATCTCAGAATTTTTAGAGTACCTACAGTATGTAAAATCTTTTTAAAAAATTAAAAGACAAACAAAGTTTTTGACCAACTTTTATTTTTAAAATATAAATTAATACAAAAAAGATTGCAAAACAATTTAATACATACACTTTTACTATTACTTACCTACAATGATAAAAAAATAATATTTCTGTGGGATTACTCTAAATTTTGCCCTTTTTGGTTAAAATGGTTATAGTTTCTAGAGTCATATTCCTGTGATTCTGCCGTGCTTGCAATCAGGTCGACTCTGTGCAAAAACATGATTTAAAAAAAAAATCAAAACCTTTTAGTTTTGTATTTTACATCGATATAAGAAAGTCTTTGTTTTTAAAATAACACACAGTATCTTTAAAGTTTGTTAGACTCGCGATCATTTAACGGCATTGTTAAAGATATATTACTTAAATATTAAATCAAGCAAAACAAACTTCAAACCTATCGGGACTTCGAGCCGCGAGGTAAATAACCTGGACGATCAGTCTAAAGTAGGAATGTTCAGGAAGCCAGAATAACTTTTAATGATACCTAGTCCTAATGCTACACTTACTTTATTTTAATTTGATGTCCTATGTATGTACCATATACGTCTAAGGTACGTACATTTTAAGTACTGGTACATATCCATGTACGTCTGGAGTACGTACATTTTACGTTTAACTGGACGTACCATGTCAGTATCTAGTACGAGTTTTTTACCTACATAGTAGGTACATTCATCGAAAATACGTCGAATGTTAGTAGATAGTACGTCCATAGTACGTACAAATCCCTACGACGTACATATATGGGCGTAAGCTCTCCAGTCCTCATTTTGGGAGGTTCTCTTTTAAGCGCAAACCTGTGACTTGGGGACAGTTTTTTGGTTGAAAAAAGTCATGCAGGGGGTATCCGAACCTGTAAGGAAATGTTTGCGACAAAGGTTAGGAAAACACCAATTTCGACCTCCTAAAAGGAGGACAGTGGAGCTAATTCCAGAAAATAATTTTTAGAAAATATGTGTTGGTTTGGTTCGGTTTGGTTTCATACTCTCTAAGATCCGGGGAAAGAAGTCAGGGAAGTTTTCTTATGAAAAAATATGTTAGAAAGTTGAACTATATGAGTTGTGTAAAGTTTGGCAATCCAGGTTAGAACTTCTTTTTTCACAAAGCTTGTTTTACAATGAAATTATTTTTAAACAAATTTCTATTCGAGGGAAATGTTTTCGAACTATTACTTTCGAATAAATTTCCATTCAAAACAACTGTTTTCGAACAAATTTTCGATTAAAGAAAATGTTTTCGAAGAAATTTCCGTTTAAAGAAATGGTTTTTAAACAAATTTACGGTGGAAAAAATGCTGTCGAAAAAATTTCCATTTAAAGAAATTGTTTTCGAACTGATTTTTGATCGAAGAAAATGTTTTCCAAAAAATTTCCGTTCAAAGAATAGGTTTTCGAACAAATTTTCGTTCGAAAAAAATATTTTCAAACAAATTTCCGTTCGAAGAAAATGTTTTGAAACAAATTTCCGTCAGGAAAAACTGTTTTCGACAAAAAAAGTACTATTTGTGCGTTTGTGAGTGTGTGTGTTTGTGCCTATGTGTATGTAGTAAAGCCTTTTTTTACAATCATTAGAGTGTAGCTACTTTTGATTTTTTGTTGGGACCTTTTGTTTTTCAATCCTTTGTTTTTTGACCTTTTGTATTTTCGACCTTTTGATACTTTGTATTTTCGACCTTTTGAACTTTCGGCTTTTGTATTTTCGACCTCTTGTAGTTTCGGCTTTTTGTTTTTCGACCGTTTTTACTTTCGATCATATGTATTATCGGCTTTTTGTAGTGTCGCCCTAATGTTCTCGACCTTTTTTATTTTCGACCTTTTGTACTTTCGACCTCTTAAATCGAAATAAAATAATGGTAGGCATATTATAAACCTGGGTACGACAGTGTTTACTTTTAATCCCGCGACGAGAATTTTCAAGCCTGACGGGAAGGACGGCTATACTCTGCTAAGTAACTAAAAGGGACTTTAATGCCAAGGTTTATATACTAAAAATAATAATAATAATAAAATAAATATTAAACCACTAACTGATACTCTAGTTTTAGCATGTCAACCCCCGGTATATAATAATACAGTGGGCAGTGATTTTTCATTTATTTGGTGGGCTATGGACCCGTTGCTATAGCACGGCGTTAAACAAAAGTCAGTCAAACGCTAACAAACATAGAAAAAAATGTGGAAAAAATAATATTTATTTCGTAACAAACTAAATAGGTTTAGTCAAGAAAAAGTTCGAATTAAATTTCTCTAAGATGGAACAAACATGGACCAAAGAATAAAGCCTATTCCTACTTTGAGATGGACATTAAAAAGGCCACCGAAGAAAGCAGCTTTCAGAGTACCGAAAATCATGCAATAAACAGAATGTCGAAAATTTCAAAAGGTATTTGATTTACATCTTGAAGAAGTCTAGAAAGTTAAATTCTTCCTATGAAGGCAGTATTTTATGCCAAAGGACACAATAATAATTGAAATCAACCAAGTCATCAGCAAAGTACAGTAAACTTACGGCAAGCTGGAAGCAACAGAAGAACCGTAATCGTGTATCTTGATAGCTTTTTGTTTTTTGTATTCTAATTAAATAAAATGATCGAAAACACCTATATTTGGCCTTTATAATTTTAAAGAAGTTACTTTTAATCACTGGGGATAAAAAATACACACAAAGAAAGCTACGCTCCTACGCTGTCGTGTCGCTACTTAAAGAAGACACTACGTCTTCGTGATGCAGTGAGCCTAAACTATAATCGATAATCTTTGTTTGATCCATCAAACAACGCTATAATGTAACAGCAAACTTGGCACCGTGGCGAGTTAACGATAGAATCGACGAGTTGCCGATTCGACATTTTTACGGTTTGAGCTTTTTACGTTTCGACATAATTACGTTTCGATGATTTGCGTCTCTTCTCCATTGCGTATCGAGCGTTTAATTTTCGACTTTTTTACGTTTCGACGATATTACGATTCGTTTAAATTATTTTCGACTATATTATTTTCGACAGTTTTACGGTTCGACAAAATTACGTTTCGTTTGAATTGCTTTCTATTTTTTTATTTTTCGATTTTTTTATTTTTCGACCTTTTTACGGTTCGGCTTTTTTGCAATTCGACTTTTTCACGGTTCTACCTTTTTACATTTCGCCTTAACTCCGTTTCGATCATTTTACGATTCGATGCTTTTACGTTTCGACACTTTTACGGATCGACAAAATTACAATTCTTCTAAATGATTTTCGACTATATTATTTTCGACAATTTTACGGATCGACAAAATTACGTTTCGTTTAAATTATTTTCGTCAATTCTATTTTCGATTGTTTTATTTTCGACCAAATTACGGTTCGACATTTTTATTTTCGACATTTTTATAGGGACCCAAAATAACGCTATATATAATGAAAGTTAAGAAATAGAATAGGCATCAAAGTAAGCAGACAATACTAGAACCACCTAAGATATCCTGACGATATCGCTTTAATAACAGATAAGAAAGAACACCTGATAAAAATGCTGAAGGAATTGGATACCGCAGCGAAAAATAATACTTGAGTATGAGCTACACTAAATGGAATAAATCAATAAAAAAGAACAAGCGAATATAACTCGGACAAATTATTAAACTAAAAAAAGGAAACCTGACCGCTAAACTCAAGAGACCTGGACAGCAATCGGTAAACTAAGCTACATATTAAAAAATAACTAAATGGATCCATGACGGACGGACTTCTTAGCTAGCCTATTAGCACACTTCAAGTGATATATCAGCCTTGAAATATATGTCGGAAACTAAAGTTTTTACGAAGTTTTTAATTATACCACTTATTGAGATCAATTAAGTTTCAGTGGGGGGTTTCAGGGTTCAGTTGTCAAAAAATTCATTAGAATTAATGGATTTTAACCAAATCTAATTAGAGTGTCGAACACTATTTTACCTGGTACTTTTATAAAAATCCGTTCAGCGATTTAGAAGCTATCGTATTACCACGGAAAGGTGATCCGTGGTATTACGGACATAAATAATAAACACACACACACACATAGACAGACATCACAACGATATTGCTAAAGTTAGGACAAAATACACCCAAATATTACATCTCGAACTAAAATGTTTCGTCGAAAATAATACCTTTTCTAGCCATTGCTACGCGGGCGAGGAAGATAAAAATATCCTCAGCATCTCAAAATGAAAGTGTATAACCAATGTATCATTCCTGTACTCACCTATGGATTCCAGGCTGGATACAAAATGAAACATGGATAAAGTAACAAAAGCTCAAAGATCAATATATGTAAAATCAAAATAAAACAAAAGTAAGGGATGTCAGAGCAGAGGTAGCAAAATAAAAATGGAAATTTGCCGGTCATAATATCAGATAAAAAATGATCAATGGCTCAAATGTATTGTAAAATAAAAGAGATGGGCGGACGATTTGAAGAAACATGCCGGATCTAGTTGGAGGAACACGGCGATAGACAGAGAAGACTGGAAGATATTAGGGGAGGCCTATGTCCAAAGATAGATTGAAGAGGGCTATATAGATAGATAGATAGTAGTGGTAGTGGGGCATAGCAACGGGTCATCCCCCCGTTGCTATGCCCCAGGTCTTGCCCTTAATTTAATAACTGTAAGTCTGTTCTGGCCTTTAATCCACTCATCTGCACTCATTCTTTCTCTTTACAAAGTCCAATATGTATCTTCTCAGATGTATCTTCTTCCTGTCCACCGGCTGCGCAGGTGGATCATTATATCTAAGTCAGGTTGATTTTGGTCGGTCAACGGGTTCAAAGGGAGAGGAAGAAGATGGAACGAAGAAAGGAGAATGAGGAATTGTGAAGCGTTAAGAGAGAAATGGGAAGGGAGAAGGGTGGAGGGAAGCATGGGGAATGGTTAAAAAGGGAAAGGGGAGCTGCACACAGAAAAAAATTATTTTGAAATTTCGTGGGAACTTTTTAATTTATCTATGTTTTTAGCCCGTATATGTGACAACGTTAAAGTAGCCAATGGTCATATAAACTAGCACATTCCACCCGAAGCCAACGGCCATGCCATAGCTATATAGCGATTTCTTCAAATCCGGGATGTTAGACTTTTTGCCCGGTTGACCCTTTCTCGCTATTTATCAAACCCTGTAAAAAATTTATGATGGTCATTTTTATTTCTTAAAATTCCATAGATAATATGTAGGGGAAAGTCGGGCAGGTTGAAAGAAAAAATATATTTTTTGATACTGATCATAGGCTACAAAGGCAAAGCACCTGAAATTTATTTTTGTTATGCAAACATCTAATGCCCTAGAAACTGTGTAATGAAAATTAAATTAATTAAATTATTTGTTATTAAAAAAAATATATTATATATATATATATATATATATATATATATATATTTCAACCTACTCCTTCAAGGGGTAGTTTAAACAACAAAAATGGTTTAAGCGGGCTGCAAAAACATTTAAAAATTTTGAGATTAACCATTAGCCCAGACATATTAGGAATTCACCTGGAAAAAAATAGGTGCAAGCTGGATTTTTGTATAACTATTCCTTAGGATCCGGAACATATCCCCACATATTCTCAGTCAAAATCCTCTTTGAGCTTCGCTAGATATAAGGTCACTTTCAACACTGTATTTCAAAAACTGGAAATTAATTTAAGTTGGGCCGGGCCCATGAGAACTTGTGATGAAAAAGGTGTAATCCACAACATCCTAAAGCTTGTTTCTCATTAAAACATTTGACTATTATTTACTTAAACACCCTGTAGATAATGTTTTAAAGGTACAGATTAAAAATAATAAATAAATCGTAAATATATGTATGGGGTACGGGGTAGACCTCGTCAGATGTCTATCAGGGGAAATGAATCGACCCCTGCCCTCCGTAGATTCCAGGTACTCTCTGACCCGGAGAGTTAGCACCTGTCTAGGGTCCCATTCCCAAGGTTACGGGAGAAGACCACATCGGTATGAAAGGCGGAGAGGATGGACCTCGGTACGGTAATCTTAGCGTAGGTGGCAACTCTTTCTTTTAGGGATAGTATAAAAGAATACAGCTGTTGCCTTACAGTATGGCGTTCGATCGTCAAAGGCTAGAGGAGAAAAACCTTGATAAAAATCCTGGCCCTCCAAGTAGGGGGTTGAGGCATTAGACTGGTTCTCTAATACTTTTAAAACAAAGATATTACCAAAAAGCCTAAACAAAGCCTCGGAGCACTGGACGGAAACTCTCAAAGACTACTTTTAAAACAAAGATATTACCAAAAAGCCTAAACAAAGCCTCGGAGCACTGGACGGAAACTCTCAAAGACGAAAAAAGCAAAGACAAAGGACTCTGAATATAGCTACAGGGAACGTACAGGGAATAAACCAAAAGTTGGACATTATTGCAACCGAAGTGCAGAATAGTAAGGTAGACATTATTGCACTTACAGAGACAAAAAAGAAAGGAACAGGTACAAGTAGTGTCGGTAACTTTGTTCACTTATTCACTCGAGTCCCAAAAGAAGGAAGAGCAGCCAGAGGGGTATCCTTATTATTAAAGAAAAACCTCAAACATAAGATTACAGACTACGAGTGCATTAACGAAAACTTACTTCGAGTTAACATGAAGATGCTTGCCCTATAAAAAAAAATGGATAAAAAAGGATAAAAAAAATGAATCCATTTTCTATCCGCATTTTGAAATCCTTTTTCTGACCTTTGGGGGATAGAAAGTGTTAAGTATTAAAATGGATAACAAATTTTTAATTCATTTCAATACAGATCCTGGCATACAAAATAAATCCATTTTGACACATTCTATCCTTTTGTATACACTTTTTGGCATTCAAAGTAAATCCATTTCAATACACTTTTTGGCATTCAAAAGGAATCCATTTCTATGTCATTAAGGGGATTTATTTTTAATCCCCTTTAATCCATAAAATCTTTAACCTTTTGAATCCCCTTTTAAGAATAGAGAATGAATACATTTTAATACCTTCGAGATCTACATTTTCAATCCTTTCTTATCCAAAAAAAGGATTTCAAAAAGCATATGCAATTAGCATTAAAAAGTATATAAACATTCAATCCATTTCAATACACTTTTTGGCATTCAAAAGGAATCCATTTCTATGTCATTAAGGGGATTTATTTTTAATCCCCTTTAATCCATAAAATCTTTAACCTTTTGAATCCCCTTTTAAGAATAGAGAATGAATACATTTTAATACCTTCGAGATCTACATTTTCAATCCTTTCTTATCCAAAAAAGGATTTCAAAAAGCGTATGCAATTAGCATTAAAAAGTATACAAACATTCCATCCATTTCAATACACTTTGTGGCATTCAAAAGGAATCCATATTTCTATGTCATTAAGGGGATATATTTTTAATCCCCTTTAATCCATAAAATCTTTAACCTTTTGAATCCCCTTTTAAGAATAGAGAATGAATACATTTTAATACCTTCGAAATCTACATTTTCAATCCTTTCTTATCCAAAAAAAGGATTTCAAAAAGCGTATGCAATTAGCATTAAAAAGTATATAAACATTCCATCCATTTCAATACACTTTTTGGCATTCAAAAGGAATCCATTTCTATGTCATTAAGGGGATTTATTTTTAATCCCCTTTAATCCATAAAATCTTTAACCTTTTGAATCCCCTTTTAAGAATAGAGAATGAATACATTTTAATACCTCCTAGATCTACATTTTCAATCCTTTCGTATCCAAAAAAAGGATTTGAAAAGGCGTATTAAATTGGCATTAAAAAGTATACAAACATTTCATCAATTTCAATACACTTTGTGACATTCAAAAGGAATCCATTTCTATCCCATTAAGGGTTGTTATTTTGAATTCTCTTCAATCCATAAACTATTTATCCTTTTAAGTCCCCTTTTAAGTATACAGAATTAATACATTTTAATACCTCCAAAATTCACATTTCCAATTCTTTCTTATCTGAAAAAAGATTTGAAATGGCGTATTAAATTGTCATTAAAAAGTATATAAACATTCCATCCATTTCAATACACTTTTTGGCATTCAAAAGGAATCCATTTCTATGTCATTAAGGGGATTTATTTTTAATCCCCTTTAATCCATAAAATCTTTAACCTTTTGAATCCCCTTTCAAGAATGGAGAATGAATACATTTTAATACCTTCGAGATCTACATTTTCAATCCTTTCTTATCCAAAGAAAGGATTTCAAAAAGCGTATGCAATTAGCATTAAAAAGTATATAAACATTCCATCCATTTCAATACACTTTGTGGACTTCAAAAGGAATCCCTTTCTATCTCATTAAGGGTTTTTATTTTTAATCCCCTGCAATCCATAAACTACTTATCCTTTTAAATCCCCTCTTAAGTATGCAGAATGAATACATTTTAATACCTCTCAGATCTACATTTTCAATCCTTTCTTATCCAAAAAAATGATTTGAAAAGGCGTATTAAATTGGCATTAAAAAGTATACAAACATTTCATCCATTTCAATATACTTTGTGACATTCAAAAGGAATCCATTTCTATCCCATTAAGGGTTGTTATTTTGAATTCTCTTCAATCCATAAACTATTTATCCTTTTAGGTCCCCTTTTAAGTATACAGAATTAATACATTTTAATACCTCCAAAATTCACATTTTCAATTCTTTCTTATCCGAAAAAATGATTTGAAATGGTGTATTAAATTGTCATTAAAAAGTATATAAACATTCCATTCATTTTAATACACTTTTTGGCATTCAAAAGGAATCCATTTCTATGTCATTAAGGGGATTTATTTTTAATCCCCTTTAATCCATAAAATCTTTAACCTTTTGAATCCCCTTTCAAGAATAGAGAATGAATACATTTTAATACCTTCGAGATCTACATTTTCAATCCTTTCTTATCCAAAAAAAGGATTTCAAAAAGCGTATGCAATTAGCATTAAAAAGAATATAAACATTCCATCCATTTCAATACAGTTTGTGGAATTCAAAAGGAATCCCTTTCTATCTCATTAAGGGTTTTTATTTTTAATCCCCTGCAATCCATAAACTACTTATCCTTTTAAATCCCCTTTTAAGTATGCAGAATGAATACATTTTAAACCTCCTAGATCTACATTTTCAATCCTTTCTTATCCAAAAAAAGGATTTGAAAAGGCGTATTAAATTGGCATTAAAAAGTATACAAACATTTCATCCATTTCAATAAACTTTGTGACATTCAAAAGGAATCCATTTCTATCCCATTAAGGGTTGTTATTTTGAATTCTCTTCAATCCATAAACTATTTATCCTTTTAAGTCCCCTTTTAAGTATACATAATTAATACATTTTAATACCTCCAAAAGTCACATTTTCAATTCTTTCTTATCCGAAAATAGGATTTGAGAAGGCGAATTAAATTGTCATTAAAAAGTATATAAACATTCCATCCATTTCAATACACTTTTTGGCATTTAAAAGGAATCCATTTCTATGTCATTAAGGGGATTTATTTTTAATCCCCTTTAATCCATAAAATCTTTAACCTTTTAAATCCCCTTTCAAGAATACAGAATAAATACATTTTAATACCTTCGAGATCTACATTTTCAATCCTTTCTTATCCAAAAAAAGGATTTAAAAAAGTATGCAATTAGCATTAAAAAGTATATAAAATTCCATTTCAATACACTTTGTGGCATTCAAAAGAAATCCCTTTCTATCTCATTAAGGCTTCTTATTTTGAATCCCCTACAATCCCTAAACTACTTATCCTTTTAAATCCCCTTTTAAGTATGCAAAATGAATACATTTTAATACCTCCTAGATCTACATTTTCAATCCTTTCTTATCCAAAAAAAGGATTTGAAAAGGCGTATTAAATTGGCAATAAAAAGTATACAAACATTTCATCCATTTCAATACACTTTGTGACATTCAAAAGAAATCCATTTCTATCCCATTAAGGGTTTTTAATTTGAATTATCTCCAATCCATAAACTATTTATCCTTTCAAGTCCCTTTTTAAGTATACAGAATTAATACATTTTAATTCCTCCGAAATTCACATTTTCAATTCTTTCTTATCCAAAAAAAGGTTTTGAAAAAACGTATTAAATTGTCATTAAAAGTATAAAAATATTCCATCCATTTTAATACACTTTTTGGCATTCAAAAGGAATCCATTTCTATGTATGGGATTTTATGTTTAATCCCCTTTAATCCATAAAATCTATCCTTTTGAATCCCCTTTCATGTATACAGAATGTATACATTTAATCCATTTCAATACACTTTGTGGCATTCAAAAGGAATCCCCTTCTATCTCATTAAGGGTTTTTAATTTTAGTCCCCTCCGATCCATAAACTACTTATCCTTTTAAATCCCCTTTTAAGTATGCAGAAAGAATACATTTTAATACCTCCTAGATCTACATTTTCAATCCTTTCTTATCCAAAAAAAGGATTTAAAAAGGCGTATTAAAATGGCATTAAAAAGTATACAAACATTTCATCCATTTCAATACACTTTGTGACATTCAAAAGGAATCCATTTCTATTTTCTATTTCATTATTATTGGGTTGTTATTTTAAATTCTCTCTTAATCCATAAACTATTTATCGTTTTAAGTCCCCTTTTAAATATACAGAATTAATACATTTTAATACCTCCAAAATTCACATTTTCAATTCTTTCTTATCCGAAAAAAGGATTTGAAAAGGCGTATATATATATATATATATATATATATATATATATATATATATATATATATATTTCAATACACTTTTTGGCATTCAAAAGGAATCCATTTCTATGTCATTAAGGGGATTTATTTTTAATCCCCTTTAATCCATAAAATCTGTATCCTTTTGAATCCCCTTTCATGTATACAGAATGAATACATTTCATCCATTTCAATACACTTTGTGGCATTCAAAAGGAATCCCTTTCTATCCCATTAAGGGTTGTTATTTTGAATTCTCTTCAATCCATAAACTATTTATCCTTTTAAGTCCCCTTTTAAGTATACAGAATTATAACATTTTAATACCTCCGAAATTCACATTTTCAATTCTTTCTTATCCGAAAAAAGGATTTGAAAAGGCGTATTAAGTTGTCATTAAAAAGTATATAAACATTCCATCCATTTCAATACACTTTGTGTCATTAAAAAAGAATCCATTTCTATAGCATTAAGGGTTTTTTAATCCCCTTCAATCCATAAAATAATTATCCTTTTGAATCCTCTTCCAAGTATACAGAATAAATACATTTTAATACCTCCGAAATTTACATTTTCAATCCTGTCATCCAAAAAAAGGAATCCATTTCTATGTCATTAGGGGGTTTTATTTTTGATCCCCTTTAATCCATAAAATCTTTAACCTTTTGAATCCCCTTTCAAGAATACCGAATGAATACGTTTTAATACCTTCGAGATCTACATTTTTAATCCTCTCTTATCCAAAAAAAGGATTTCAAAAAGCGTATGCAATTAGCATTAAAAAGTATATAAACATTCCATTCATTTCAATACAGTTTGTGGCAATCAAAAAAAAAAATAATAATAATAAAAAACTTATCCATTTAAATCCCCTTTTAAGTATGCAGAATGAATACATTTTAATACCTCCTAGATCTATATTTTGAATCTTTTCTTATCCAAAAAAGGATTTGAAAAGGCATAATAAATTGGCATTAAAAAGTATACAAACATTTCATCCATTTCAATACACTTTGTGACATTCAAAAGGAATCAATTTCTATCCCATTAAGGGTTTTTATTTTGAATTCTCTCCAATCCATAAACTATTTAACATTTTAAGTCCCTTTTTAAGTATACAGAATTAATGGGCAGTTCTTCAGAAAACCTGTGAAATGAGCTTCCCTTTTTTTTTGGAAGAATATAATATTAAAAAATAAGCTTTTTATTGTCTGTTAAAAAGAAAATGCTTTAATATTTTGCATAGAGTATGTTTCCCAGAAAAAAAATGTATATTTTTGGAGAAAAAGTAAAAATAAGAAAAAGTGATTCATCAAAGCTGAGGATATGTTAACAAAGCTAATAAATTACTTAGAAAATATATGTAGTGAACAAATTTTACATAAAAAAGTCATAACAAAACAAAAAAAACTACTTTTTATCAAAAAACACAGCAAAAATAGAAGAATTTTTAAAAAAAGTATATTAACGAAACTGAGGTCAAGTTAACAAAGCTGATAAATTACTTAGAAAATATATATTGCAAAGCTTATTGTATTTAAATTTCTCATAACTAAATTTAAAAAACTACTACTACCAAATAAACAAACATAATTATAATGAACAAAAAACCTAAAACCTATTATTTTCAAATTTTTAATCTCTTCTTAAACCACTTAAATCTTAAATGAGCAACAATATAAAAAGTTAATCTACAGATAATGGTTTGATGCTTTCGTTGGGAACTTGTTAAAACTATTTGGTTTTCACTCTCTCCAACGTCGATCACATGGATACGAATGATCCCCGTCTGGAACACGTTCTGACAATCCGGAACAAGTAATCCATGCCAATCCACGTCCGGTTTCGGCCTTTTGGGCCATCCTCAGGTGAATGTAGGCGATAGCTCCGTGTAGAGCATAAGTTGTGTGAAACCAACAGAAACAACTATTCAGAGGGAAAATACTCCTACCCGTATTAAATTATACTGATGGTTTGATGCTTTTGTTGGGAACTTGTTAAAACTGTTTGGTTTTCACTCTCTCCAACGTCGATCACAAGGATACGAATGATCCCCGTCTGGAACACGTTCTGATAAGGAACAAGTGTTCCATGATCCCCATCATACATTCTCTAGATTTTGCTTTTTTTTCATCTGCACCTTTTTTTGTGTCTTTCTTTTTTTTTGCCATTTTTCTAGAAATCAAAAAATTAATGTTTATAAAAAAGTTTATATGTCAAAAAAATGTACCTATTTTTTAAGCTTTTATAAAATTCACTAAAAAGTTAAAAATTAATTTGTTGGTATTCCGATATCATAATAATAAAAGCGATGACCGCCTTGTAATACAGTCGAACCTCTCTATCGAACCTCTATAACTCGAACCTTTTAAGTGGTTCTGCACCTCAGACTAACAAATTTATTAATCTAAGTTCTGCACTTTTTATATGAATTTTAACCTCTTTAACTCGAATTTCTATAAGTCGAACTCTCCATAACTCGAACTGATTTGGTTGTCCCTTGAAGTTCGAGTTATAGAGGTTCGACTGTAATTTTGACCATGATTTTTTGATAAGATATTACATTTATTATTGTTTGAAAAAAATTTAATTTACTATAACTAGCAAAAAAATGTAATGTTAAGTAAACCCAACCCAACCTGACCCAAGCTACCGTTAATTGACTTTTTGTGTTAACGAAAAGGGCCGAAACGTTTCAACTGTCGTTTCTGCCTAATAATTGACCCCAATAATTCGAAAACACTTTTTATTTTTTTGCTACCTAAGCTTTTTCAGTAAATTATACTATAATATTCAACTTTGTTAACACATCCTCAGCTTTGTTACCACCAGTATTAACAAAGCTGATATTAACGGAGCTGAGGAATCTATTCATATTTCCCGCCTAACTCCTTGAAAACAAAATGTTGGGATCGGTTTTTTTGCCCTGTTTTTTATTACGTTTTGCGCATTATTAAGTCATATTTAGATTATTTAAGACATTTTTTGTATTGTCAGGAACTTGACAACAAAGTTGAGAAAGTGTGCTTGTCACTTACCTGTTTTGTCACTTCAAAATTAAAAAAAAACACCAACACTTCACAGCGTCCACCTGCTTCTTGACAGCGAAGAATGTGACTGACTGCTTGTGTTGCCATATATGGATTTTAGTGCGATTTAAAAATTGGTAACAAAGCTGATGCAAAGAGGGTGTGACAACAATATTATTTTTTAAAAATCAGAGTGTCTTTTGTTGAATATTATTATTTTGGCTCAAAATAGTTTTTTTTTGAGTTGATCTTGTTAGAACTTAACTATATTAATGTAAATCATTAACCATAACTTTAAAAAATAAGTCGGAATGGGGTTGTGACATTAACAAAGCCTGAGACCTCAGCTACTGTTAATACAGCAAAAATCCTTAATAATTAAAATATTTTTTTCTTTTTTTGGTTAGGTAGCAAATTAGATTGCATTTTATCCTATTTTAAATTAAAAAGTAGGTTTCTGCTTCAAAAAATGAGATATTTACCCCTGTGACACTGTTTCACAGGTTTTCTGAAGAACTGCCCTAATACATTTTAATACCTCCCAAATTCACATTTTCAATTCTTTCTTATCCAAAAAAAGGATTTGAAAAGGTGTATTAAATTGTCATTAAAAAGTATATGAACATTTCATCAATTTCAATACACTTTGTGTCATTCAAAAAGAATCCATTTCTATACCATTAAGGGTTTTTTTAATACCCTCCAATCCATTAATAATTATCCTTTTGAATCCCCTTTCAAGTATACAGAATAAATACATTTTAATACCTCCAAAATTTACATTTTTCCCATTCTTAAAACTGAATAATTTTTGAGACTCAATCTCTTGTTGTTTTTGTACAATTTACGTTTTTGTTAACATTACGGCTTATGAGAAATCAGTTTGTTTGTCCTACGGAAGATATCTTAGATTGGATCATATGTTTTGCTAGACAGCCCTATAAGTACCTAGTTAAACAAAAAAAAAATAATAACACCAACCAAATACCTAACCTAGAAAAATGTTTTTATTTATAGATTGGCAATAACTCCAAAAAACTTTTGTTCTTATTTCTTCTATCCTAGCCATGTATACAATTTATACAGGGGGTACCATAATTAGCAGAACACCTCAATATATTAGAAACTAGCAGTTTTCAAAAAACTGTTAAACAGGAGATTTTTACGGTTAATTCTTAACTGAAAAATTTCTCTGGATTAAGTTCAAAGCTTCTCTCAAAACTCTCCTTTTAAACATTTTTCTAACTGCTAGTTTCCTATTTATATATAAGGATACATATTATATAGTTTCTTATTTATGTTCTGCTATTTATGATGCAAAAAAAAATAAACAAGAGGACAGATTCAAATTAACCAACATTTAATTCATAATTTCTATTGACTTAGCTGAAAAACATCCTTAGCAAAGTGGCACCATAAATACTATCCTTGATTTAAAATCCATATAAACACTATCCTTGAAGCTGAGCCACAATAGACCCGATAGTAGTCATAGTAGATGGTCTCATATAACGCGTACTGTGAGAGGAAGTTCACTGGAATGTCCCTATTAAAACAAAACTTATGACTTGACTTGTTCTAAGCTAATGTTTTAAGCAATAATCACCTACCAAAAGTCTCTAGCTCACTGAGAAGTATAAAAAATAACTGTTGCAAGATTTAAAAAGTTAGGTAAATATTCAAGTTAAAAGAAAACTTTTTGATATAATTTTTCTCAAAATTTATTAAATAAAAAAAAATGCTTTTATATAAAACACTTCAGAACTAAAATAATATTTGTATTTGTCAACTAATTTATGGTAAAATTGACTGCTAAGAACCTTTCTGATTTCTCTTATACATCTAGTTTATAAATAGGCACTTAACTACCCTCCTTTCTAAGTAGGGGCCTTACAGAACACACGGATTCGAAATGAAATTTAAAACAACGTACCTGGCCAAACCGATCTGGCAATCCAAAAAACACAAGCAAAGACCAAATTGAAAACTCAAGAAGAGGAAAAACCTTAGAGTAATAATGGAAAAACTGAAAAACATTCAATTTCATTGATTTTAGCACGCAAATATTGAGATAACCACAGATTAGGTAAATAAGGACGTAGTCACCCAACCAATATGAATAAAACCACCATGTCTATGGTGTATTCGAAGAGGAGCCGCTCAAAAATTAATAAAATAAAATTTGAAAAAGTGACACTATTTTTAAAGGATTCCGAATGGCTCCCCCCGATGCGAAGATTTTTTTTGGTATTTTCCACATATTTCATTAATAAAAACATAAAATACGGCAGTGGCGTATATAGAAAAACAACACAGTTTTGGGGGCTCTGGTACAAAATAGCGCAGGACAAAAAAGCGTGGACAAAATGGCGCAGGACAAAATAGCGCAGGACAAAATAGCGCACGTCATAAATCCCAAGTCGATTTGCCCTGTCCAGCCGAAGTGGACCAGGGGCCGAGGATAGGTTAGGTTAGTGTCCCAACCTGACCCGGTTAGGTTTATTTACAAAAAAAACTTACCTGATCTGTTCAGGCAAGTTTTTTTTTGTAAAAAACTTACCTGATCTGTTCAGGCAAGTTTTTTTTTGTAAAAAACCTAACCGGGTCAGGTTGGGATACTAACCTAACCTATCCTCGGCCCCTGGTCCACTTCGGCTGGGGCAGTTTCAGTGATAAGGTTAGGCCTTCACTGTTTATTAAACTAACCAAGTAAGGTTAGGTTATTTTTTTAGTATCTCCGAGGATAGGTTAGGTTATTATCCCAACCTAACCGCGTCAGGTTGGGATACTAACCTAACCTATCCTCGGCCCCTGATCCACTTCGGCTGGTGCAGTTTGAGTGATAAGGTTAGGCCTTCACTGTATATTAAACTAACCAAGTAAGGTTAGGTTATTTTTTTAGTATCTTTTTGATATCTGCGCTATTTTGTCCTGCGCTATTTTGTCCCGGGCTACTTTGTCCCGCGCTATTTTGTCCTGCGCTATTTTGTCCTGTGCTATTTTGTCCTGCGCTATTTTGTCCCGCGCTATTTTGTCCTCGCTATTTTGTCCTGCGCTATTTTGTACCAGAGCCATTTTGGGGGGGGGGGGGGGCGAGACCCCATGTGGCCGTAGTTTATGCTATTTTATGTTTGTATTCATGAAATATGTGGAAAATATCTAAAAAATCTTAGCTACGGGGGGGCCCGGGCCCCCCCCTCATATACGCCCAAAACTGTCTCGGGCCCACCCCGAAGCTTTTTTCTATATACGCCACTGATTATGACCAAATTAGGAACCCTGGAACGCCACAGTCAGAAAGATCGGTTATAAATTTCTTAAACAGTTTGACACGCAATCACATCGTTGATTGAAAAAGTTATTCAATCAAAATTTGTAAAAATGATCTCGGCTGTGACGTCATAATTTTTTAGAAAAAATCGCCCAGCTATAAGAATTTAAGCAATTTTCAACAGGTATTTAATTATCATTTAAATTTAGAATTTTTAGAATATTCTTTACACAAGGTACCTACACTTAAAATTACCAATTCTCTAAAAAGCAATATTTTTGTACAGTTTTATTATTCAAAAATGTTTAAAGAATATTGTAGTGTTTTTTGTAGAATGTATTCATGCCATGAATATTATTAAAATATATGTGTATTTTCTAGTGCATTCCGGAATATTTTTAGCATGTTAATCTCAGAATATTCTTGGCACGTTCATAACTGGTATATACTATGGATGAACTAAAGTGAAACATTCTCACATGGTATATGCCAAGAATATGGTATGCTGATTCCTAAAAGAAGATCCTTTACAGTATATTCAGCAGATACTTGGGATGTGAATCTTCTTTTCAAAATATGCTAAGCATATCACTAAAAGAATATTCTTTAAAGTACTTAAAAAGCATATACAAAGCATTTGAATGTTCTTTCAATGCTATGTGGGAAATAATGAATTCATAAAAAGTCACTTAAATGGATTGTTTTATAGCGTATTAGTATGTATTCAGATGTATTAAAAATGAATCATTTTATGTTTATTCGGTTGTATTGAGATAAAGGAAGGAATTAAAAAGTATTCATTGGTATAAATAATGATTAAATAAAAAGGTATTTAATTGTTTTGCTTTAAAGGGTATAACTATGTATTCAAATACATAGAAAATGAATACTTGAAAAGTGCATTTAATTGTATTGATAAAGGAAGGTATTGAAAAGTATTCAACGGGATAAATAATGAATTTATAAAAAGTCATTTAAATGGATTATTCCATAGCGTATTAGTATGTATTGAAATGTATTAAAAATGAATCCTTCTATGTTTATTCGGTTGCATTGAGAAAGGAAGGAATTAAAAAGTATTCATTGGTATAAATAATGATTACATAAAAAGGTATTTAATTGGATTGTTTTAAAGAGTATAAATATGTATTCAAATATATAGAAAATGAATACCTGAAAAGTTCATTCAATTGTATTGGTAAAGGAAGGTATTGAAAAGTATTCAACGGTATAAATAATGAATTCATAAAAAGTTATTTAAATGGATTGTTTTATAGCGTATTAGTATGTATTCAGATGTATTAAAAATGAATCCTTTTATGTTTATTCGGTTGTATTGAGAATGGAAGGAATTAAAATGTATTCATTGGTATAAATAATGATTACATAAAAAGATATTTAATTGGATTGCTTTAAAGTGTATAAATATGTATTCAAATATATAGAAAATGAAAACTTGAAAAGTTCATTCAATTGTATTGATAAAGGAAGGTATTGAAAAGTATTCAACGGGATAAATAATGAATTCATAAAAAATCATTTAAATGGATTATTCCATAGCGTATTAGTATGTATTCAAATGTATTAAAAATGAATCCTTGTATGTTTATTCGGTTGTATTGAGAAAGGATGAAATTAAAAAGTATTCGTTGGTATAAATAATGATTACATAAAAAGGTATTTAATTGGATTGCTTTAAAGAGTATAAATATGTATTCAAATATATAGAAAATGAATACTTGAAAAGTTCATTCAATTGTATTGATAAAGGAAGGTATTAAAAAGTATTCAACAGGATAAATAATGAATTCATAAAAAGTCATTTAAATGGATTGTTCTATAGCGTATTAGTATGTATTCAAATGTAATAAAAATGAATCCTTCTATGTTTATTCGGTTGCATTGAGAAAGAAAGGAATTAAAAAGTCTTCATTGGTATAAATAATGATTACATAAAAAGGTATTTAATTGGATTGCTGTAAAGGATATAAATATGTATTCAAATATATAGAAAATTAATACTTGAAAAGTTCATTCAATTGTATTGATAAAGAAAGGTATTAAAAAGTATTCAACAGGATAAATAATGAATTCATAAAAAGTCATTTAAATGGATTGTTCTATAACTTATTAGTATGTATTCAAATGTATTAAAAATGAATCCTTCTATGTTTATTCGGTTGTATTGAGAAGGGAAGGAATTAAAAAGTATTCATTGGTATAAATAATGATTACATAAAAAGGTATATAATTGGATTGCTTTAAAGAGTATAAATATGTATTCAAATATATAGAAAATGAATACTTGAAAAGTTCATTCAATTGTATTGATAAAGGAAGGTATTGAAAAGTATTCAACGGGATAAATAATGAATTCATATAAAGTCATTTAAATGGATTGTTCTATAGCGTATTAGTATGTATTCAGATGTATTAAAAATGAATCCTTCTATGTTTATTCGGTTGTATTGAGAATGGAAGGAATTAAAAAGTATTCATTGGTATAAATAATGATTACATAAAAAGGTATTTAATTGGATTGCTTTAAAGTGTATAAATATGTATTCAAATATATAGAAAATGAATACTTGAAAAGTCATTCAATTGTATTGATAAAGGAAGGTATTGAAAAGTATTCAACAGTATAAATAATGAATTCATAAAAAGTCATTTAAATGGATAGGTTTCAAAAGATATTGAGAAGTATTTAAATGTATAAAAAATGAATTCAGAATTTGGTATATACATGTAACCAAAACAGTTTTGGATAAAAAAGTAATGGTTGGAATAAATTCTGAATACCTATCCTCTGCTCAGGGAATTGAGCAGGATACATAGTTATTAAAAGGTATAAAAACTGAATACTTTTTAATGCCATTGAATCCATTATTTTTTATAGGGTGGTCACAATATAAGCATAATAGCAGCCTACGCACCATCAAATGATGAAACGGTACCTATAAAACAAATGTTCTTCGACCAACTTGATGAGACTATCAGTAAAATCGGCAATACCAGGGAAATAATTATGCTTGGCGATTTTAATAGTCGAACTGGTAGACAAAGCCAAAGCAAAGTGGTAGGACCATTTGGAGAGGAAGTAACAAATGATAATGGCTTGAGACTGATACAATTGTGTGAAACCCATAATATAAAAATAAATAATGGTTTTTTTAAACATAAGGATATTCATCGGTATACCTGGATTCAGCCAACAAGAAATCTTAGATCAATCATTATGCTATAAGTGGACAACACTCGGAACTAAAGTGGTATGATGTGCGCACACTTCGTGGTGTTACCTGTGGATCTGACCACCATCTGGTAAAAGCAAAAATATTATTCCCTGTAAGAAAAACAAATAAGGACGAAAGTATTAGAGAAAATGAAAATCTAGAACGCATCGAAGACAATCAAAAATACAACTTTAGAAGTCTAGAAATCGAATGTACTCAAAGATTGTATCAGAACCGATTAGATCAAAAATTAATAAACACAGATCACTCATTTGAAGAGATATATACAAACATAGTAAAAAGCTTGATGGAAGCAAGCAAAGAAGCTGTTGGATACCAAGATAATAGAAATAACAATAAGATGTGGTGGACGGAAGAAATACAGGAAACGGTCAAGGAGAAAAAACGCACATACTTGAAATGGCTCAGTACTAAAGAGCAAAGAGACCTAGAAATCTACAGGCATACCAGAAGACAGCCAAGAAATTTGATACGCACAGAAAATAATGAAATGTTCGAGCGCAAATGCCACGATATAAATAAACACGTAGGAGGTAGGCAGAGTTCTGTAGTATGGAAATTCATTTCTACAGTAAAAAACCCAACAAAAGAAAAAGTAAACATCCAGATCATCAAACCAGAACAATGGACAGAACACTATAAGGGACTGCTGCAGGAGAGGAGACCCGAATATCTGGCAGCCTCTCCGTGGAGAGACATAGAAGTACATGGAGAGGAAGTAATCATCCAGAAAGAAATAATAAGGAATAGTATTAAAAAGCTTAAATCCGGAGAAGCTAGCGGACCTGGGGGAATATATGCTAAAATGCTCAAATACGGATCAGAGAAACTACTCGAAAATCTCACATATATTATCAATCAATGCATAAACGGACATCCAGTACCTGATGATTGGAAAATTGCATTCATATCCTCAATACTTAAAAAAAGGAAACAAGCTGGATTGCAACAATTACAGAGGAATTTCAGTAACCAGTACTCTAAGTAGATTGTACGGTAGGATTCTTAGAGATCTAATAGAGAATGATTTTCATGAACAAGAAGAAGAAGAGCAAAGTGGGTTTCGTGCAGGAAGATCTTGTAGTGATAATGTTTTGTCTTAAACAAGTAATTAAGAAAAGGAGCGCCAGAAGTATAGAGACTCATGTTACCTTTGTGGACCTACGAAAAGCATATGATACCGTTCCAGTAGAAAAATTATGGACAATGTTAGAGCAGAATAATATCAATCATACATACATAAAAGCGATAAAAGAACTATATAAACGGTCAATTGGAAATCGACTTTCAAAAGAATTCCTGGTAACGAAAGGCTAAAGACAGGGATGTTGTATCTCTCCAACTCTTTTAGTACACGGCATGGGAATACAACTTAACGACCGATTTACCATATACACACTACAGTTTGGTGAAGACCAGGTAATTGTAGCTAATGATAAAGAAGACATGGAGTATATGATGAGAAAGTTAACGGAAGAATACCAAAAGTGGGGGTTAACATTGGAACGTGGACAAGACACAGTACTTATGTATTGGAAACGAATCAAGTGAATTAGAACTAGAAAATGGACAAACAATATGTCCATGTAATGAGTATGTATACTTGGGTGTCACATTTGATAAGACGGGAACAGACTGTAAAGAACTAGAAAAAAGAATAGTAAAAGCAAAAAAGGTTATTGGTTGTCTTAACAGTATTTTATGGAGTAGAGAGATAAAAAAGAATGTAAAATTTAACATATATGAAACAATGGTGAAAAGCACGCTGTTGTATGGAATAGAGAGACTTGTCGCGTAACAGAAAAATACAAAGCAAAAACGAAAAGTGTCGAAATGGATGCAATAAGAAGATCAATGAGAATATCTAGAACAGATCATATAAGAAATGTGATCATAAAAGAAAGAATGGGAATCGAGGGAAGCATAACGGATGACATCACTAAAAAGCAACTGATATGGTACGGCCATGTACAACGGATGAGCGACGAAAGATTACCAAAGCAGGTCCTAGAATGGCAACCAATAGGGCGCAGAAAAAGAGGGCGTCCTAAACTGGAATAGCAACAGTCAATCCAAAAATCAATGAGTCAAAAAAACCTCACGGAAGATGACTGTCAGGATCGAAGGAGGTGGAGAATAGGCGTCGGACAACGCAGAAAAACGTTCTAAACCGACGTAGTAGTAAATATATGTAAAATCCGTCTAAAGAGCCATTATGCTTCTTGGACATTATCACTTTCAACACCCTGTATTTCAAAAACTGATTATTAATTTGGGTTCGGCCCAACTTTTAATAAGAAAGGATCAGTCTACAACATACCAAAATTTCATGAAGTTTGACGGCTTACAGAAATCCCATAAGAGGTGTGCCTGATCTTTTGTTAAATTTTAACGTTATTGGAAAACACAGTTTTTCGAAAAATAATTTATTATTAAACAATATCAAAAATGGATTTACATTCTTTTTCAATTAAGGCACATCGGCATCGACTAAACTGTTATAGGCCGGCGGTCAGGGAGGGCCGGGGGCACGCTTCGCTTAATATAACGGATTCGTCAAAAGAAAACCGGAGAAAATGTTTTTTGTTATAACTATCAGTGGCGTATATATGGGGGGCCTGCCCCCCCCCCCCCCCGTGAAACTAAGATTTTTTTTGAATATTTTCCACATATTTCCTGAATACAAACATAAAATAGCATAAAATACAGCCTCATGAGGTCTCGGGCCCCCCCCAAAACTGTCTCGGGCCCACCCCGAAACATTTTTCTATATACGCCACTGATAACTATTATTGGAACAAATTATACTTTGCAGGAAATTAATAAAAAATATTGTTTTGCTTGCGTTATACGATTGCCATCTCAATTCTTTCTGCATTAATTTTCTCACATAAATTTAGTTTTGCAGAACCGATTTTAATAAAGTAAAATGCATCATGGTAAGGATGAATTGCTTTTTAAAGACCATTATCAAACTTTTTAGTTATTTTAAAATTCAAGAAGGCGGACTGAATTATACTTAACCAGGGCCGTAGCTACAGGGGGGGCCGACCAGGGCTGACCTCTGGTATAAAATCTGGCTACGACTCTGCCCTTAACAGACCAGTGGCAGCTCGCTTAATGACGCAGATAAACCGCTGCTTCACCTCTTCTTTCCAGACTGAATATAATAATCTAAGAATCTAAGACAGGACAAAAAATTAAAAATCGGAGCCGCGCCGCGTCAGCAAACACGAACGAGCGCTTGGTCACCTTATTACCTATTAACCGATAAAAAACCGAGAGCGTTTTCACCGCAGACTCTGTACGGGCCCAGCGTACAGACAATCATTGTAGAAGCAATTTTTGTTTTTCGTTCGCATGTGTCTACACGAAATACCGCGGGGTGAAGGCGTCCATGGTTGGGTTGGTTGGCATGACAACGTCGCATGCTTAGGCACGGCCAAGAAACAGGTATTGAACCTGCGTACATTATTGAAATAATGCCCGGCTTATTGTTTACATTCGGTTCTGCTTCGGTTTTAATTTTAATTATTTTGCACAATGTGTACGATGCAGTTTGTCTTTTACTGGAAAATCCGTATTCGAGGTGGAACGACGATGACAAAAAAGACTTTTTGAACTCTGAAAAGCGTACATTCGACGTTTTAAATTTAAGGACGTTCCCTTAATTCATTATAACTGAACCGATTTCAATAAAATAAAAAGCATCATAGTAAAGATCCATTGCTTTTTAGAGATAACTATTGAAATTTTTCGCTGTCTCTAAATCCAATATGGAAGACTAACTCGAATTTTACCCTATTTTTCTTATGTTGAGAAATTTTTGGATCCTTTTTTATAACATTTTTGTAAATGGTCTAGGTTCACCACGTAGAACAAGGTGCTATTCATTAAAATCGCCTCAGTAGTTCTCAAAACATTAGTGTTTGTTTTAACGATTTGTTTGGAGTTTAAGATGGCGAAAATGTCCACTAGTTTTTATTTATTGAACAATCAATTCTCACGGGGAATGCTTTTTATTCCGTTGAAATAATTTATGAGAAACTAAATGCAGAACGAATTAGCAAGGCAATCACAGAGCCTGTAAAACAATGGATGAAACGAAAGTTATTAGTTATTTCGGGAACCTTTAAACTGATTTTAATGATCCGTACCTCGTTGCAAATTTTTAGTTTTTGACTTCTGAAATTTTAAATCTACAGGGAAACCAGAAGACAGCTAAGAAATCTGCGCACGGAAAAAAATTAAATGTTCGAGTGCAAATGTCACGCTATATATACATATGTACGAGGTAGGCAGAGTTCTGAATTATGGAAATTCATTTCTACATTGAACCAACATCAGAGAAACTACTAGAAAATCTCACATATATTATCAATTAATGCATAAACGGACATTCAGTGCCTGATGATTAAAGAATTGCATTTATATACTCAAGACATAAAAATGGAAACAATGACAAGCAATAGGGCGCAGAAAAAGAGCCTGTACTAAACTGTAATGGCAACAGTCAATCTAAAGATCAAAAAAAACCTGACCGAGATTGTCAGAATCAGAAAAAGATGGAGTATAGGCGTCGGACAACGTAGAAAAACGTCCTGAACCAACATAGTAGTCGTACGAATTTTAACTGTGCTATGCATCGACCCTCCCTAACACAAAATTCGGGCGCCTGTGTAAACAAATAGGCAATAAATTAAAGAAAAACAAAATAAAATCGAAACTTTAATGTGCAAAGGGTGTTTCGAATTGTGCTCGTTGAATTCAAAGCCAATTATTGTTTTTAATTGAAACAATTGAATTAAAACGATTTAGTTTTGACTATTGCAATTTAAAACTAAAAAATTTACAGAATTAAAAATTAAAAATATAAAATGACTTGACTTATATAAATATAATTTTTTCAAAATTAAATTTATTAAACAATTCATTTATTCATCTTGTTGGATCCTATAGTCCACAGTACTCCGGTCTATAATAATTATTTATTAAGTAGCTTAAAGCTCAACGCGAATTGGTTCCGAGTCTCGAATTCGATACATTACGCCGCGTCGACGAGACGTCCCGAAGCTATCGGCTGCTGTCGGCCGCTAGCCACTCTGTTTATTTTGCATTGGGTTAAATATAAAATCGGGCCCTTATAGTTTATCATAAAGGACAAATAAAAAATCGTCTAAGATCATAAAGGCAATTATTAATAACCGGACATTATTAAAAACGTCATTCTTAAAAACAAGACCAGAGCAAAATCAAAGTTCTGTATAACGTCTTTTATCAAAACCGGACAAAATTACAAAGGACAAAATCATAAAAAGGGCCTAGCTTGTGACGTTCATCTAAAGAAGAGCGGTTCTGATATTGCTATGCAATTGAAGCGTCCTTCACTGCAATTTCTTTGATGCTATGCCTAAAGAAAACGCCGTATCTACATAGGGATTGCTATATTACATACGAGATACCGCATCTTTAAAAAGGTGAGGCATTGGATCCTAGGTTAGGATTCATCTGCAGTTAATTGACCAAGAAGTTCGGTTCGATTCGGTAAACACGGATTTCGACCTCTCGAAAGAAGGATAGGTGAGCTAATTAAAGGGAAAAAACAGACATTTTAATTTGTTTTATGTATTTTTGGGTCCAAAAACAACAATATTATTTGATCCCTTTTAAATTTGACCCCAAACTTTCATGAGACCGATTTGTATGAGAGGAATAGAGACGGAAACAGTATTCATGATAACAAAGGAGATACATATATATGAGAGTTGCTCATGCTAGGCCCGGCTCCTTTTTATGATTTTGTCCTTTTCGATTTTCTCCGGTTTTGATCAAATTTTTGATTTAGACTAAACTTCGATTTTGTTCTTGTCTTGATGAATGGCGTTTTTGTATAATCACAAGTCATTAAGAATTCCGATTTTGTATAATCTCCTGTTATTAAGAATTCCGTTTTTGACATTGGACTGTTTACACAGTCATTACTTTTTGAAATAAATAAAGAACATTTATTACATGCGTGCACAAGTTTTATTATTAATTCCACTGATGTCGGACGAACTTTTAATTAAAAATGTCTTGAAATATGGTGGTCATTTTTTTCTCTAAAATAAAAAATTCAATAATAGTATAAGAGCCCAGTAGGATTTTGGCCTTGAATTGCAAACCAATTCTCATATATTTTAGTCGATTCGTCATAAGACCATGACCCAAAAAAAAATGAGAGACCTGCGAAAATCCTGCATAAACAAGCCGCCATCTATGTTTAAGATGTCGAAAAGGAGTTTGAATCAAATGTACGTAACTTTTTTATTTTTACATCGATTTTACTCAAACAAATTGTGATTAGCTTCAACTATAATGGCCTCTTCAAAACACTATCAATACTTTGTTTTTTATTTGTCTCTATAAATTCTGTAAGTTCCTTAAACACGCTGTTTTTTTTTAGGTTTTTTGATTTTTCAAACTACTGGTTTTACAAGAAAAACATGAAAATAAAAAATATGCAGATTTTTTAAATGTATTCATGGTGGGTCTAATATTTGCTGCAGGTTGCTCTCTCTCTGGGTACAAAATTTTCATGTTTTCACCAAAGTTATGAAAGTTACTAAAAAACTATGCTGATCGAAAGAGGATGTCAAACTAAATAAGAAACGGCTATTAGTTTCAAACAGAAACGGATACTGAGGTAGATATGGCGGCTTAAACATGGCCGAAGCGTAATTTATAATTTTATTTTTGAGGGTAATTGTTTATGTACAACGAACCCCTACGGGGTCAAAATGTACCACAGCTAAAAGACAATTTAATTATCTTCAAAAAAGGAACCCTTTTTGTCGTAAAGTTAATAGTTTTCCTGAAAAACACAAAAATATGCGGCATACATAATTCGATGTTTTCGTTCCATAGAAGTATGACAATGGCATGGGTCCATTAAGGGAAAAAATAATTTATACACAGATAAGCGAACCCGCAGTTACATTTTTAAAAAGTGACAGATCGGGCTTAAAAAAAAGTACGAAATTAGCGTATAAAGCATTTTCTTTCTTGACGAATTGTAGAGGGTGACACCAGTTTTAAATAAAAGTTTCACTTTAGAAATACTACCGCAAGAACAAAGGAAAATATACCAATATCAATATTTTTATCAGAAAATGTCAAAAAATTAATTTGGAAAAGTGTAATATTTTAATTATGGAACAGTATCTTTTTAAATAATTTACATTTTGGATTCGACCAGTTATAAAATTTGTTTTGGGCGCCAGGCGGCACCGTATTCAAAATTTTTAAAAATTTGTTTTTGTCGTCACAAACCGTTAAGAAGTTGTCAAAATCACGTGACCACCTGTCAATTTAACAGAAAAGTATCAAATATGTTTTTTGTAAGGCTTTTGACGCTGACTTTAAATATATAACTGCGGGTTCGCTTATCTGTGCATAAATTATTTTTGGCCTTAATGGACCCATGCCATTGTCGTACTTCTATGGAACGAAAACATCGAATTATGTATGCCGCAAATTTTTTGTGTTTTTCAGGAAACCTATTAACTTTACGACATAAAAGTGTTCTATACTTTTTTGAAGATAATTAAATTGTCTTTTAGAGGGGGTACATTTTGACCCCGTAGGGGTTCGTTATACATAAAAAAATTACCCTCAAAAATAAAATTGTAGTTTCTGTTTCAAACTAATAGCCGTTTCTTATTTAGCTTGACATCCTCTTTCGATCTGTATAGTTTTTTAGTAACTTTCATAACTTTGGTGAAGGTAAGTGTAACTCGAGAACCGCTTAATCTACAGCAAATATTAGACCCACCATGAATACATCTTAACATTCTGCATACAGTCGAACCTCTCTAACTCGAACCTCTATAACTCGAAACTCTCTATAACTCGAACCTTTTACGTGGTCCCCGCTACTTTTTATATGTATTTTAACCTCTTTAGTTTATATTTCTATAACTGGAACTCTCCAGAACTCGAACTCTTTTGGTTGTCCCTTTGAGTACGAGTTATAGAGGTTCGACTGTATTTTTTATTTTTTATGTTTTTTTTGTAAAACCAGTAGTTTTCTTTAAAAAATCAAATACCTAAAAAAAACAGCGTTTTTAAGAAACTTACAGAATTTACAGCATAGAGACCAATAAAAAACAAGTATTGATAGTATTTTGGAGAGGCCTTTATAGTAGAAGCTAGCCACAATTTGTTTGAGTAAAATCGATGTAATAATAAAAAAGTTACGTACATTTGATTCAAAATCCTTTTCGCCATCTTTGAACAAAGATGCTTATGCAGGATTTTCGCAGGTATCTCAATTTTTTTTGGGACATCGTCTTATGACGAATCGATTAAAATATATGAGTATCGGTTTGCGATTCAAGCCCAAAATCCTACTGGGCTCTTAGACTATAATTTTTAATCGAGTTTATATTTCTATGTAGTGATCTATGATCTAAGCTATGCCACGTCCGAAGTCAACGAGAGTGATCCATTAGAACTATCTGAGAGTGTCCGAGACTGAATAAAGCGTAAACTGAATCATTGACCGTGAACAAACCTTTTTAAATTCCATTAGGTTTTCTGAAATTTCCCGTCAAAAAACTTTACAATCGTTTTTTTCCTGTCAATGGTTTTTGTAAGAATAAAAATTCGACAAACAAAAAATTTATTTTAAAATTTTACTTACTACTTTCAACAGGTTGAATTGCAAAAGTTGACGTTTAAGGCTGATTAAAGGTTTCTATAGTTCCGACTTCAGGCTCTGAACACAATTGAGAGACGTGTTTACAAACGTTGTTCCAATAGGTACCCTTTTCAGACAAATATATTCTTAACCGCTACAATTTAATGCTAATAAAATGAAAACAGCTTGATTGTTAAATCAGCAATAATATAATTTAATTAATTTACTAAACTTAATAAGCCAAAGTTCCAGTAAAAGGCATTTTTTTCTCCTCAGATCTTTACAAAAATTTGTTAGATATGATGGAGAATTCGTTAAGTTGGCAACACTGAACGCGTCGTGATTTGGAATCAAGAACAATAATGCTGGGTTTATCTTTCTTAACTCGGGATACGGTATTTACGCCCAGTCACCTGAATGGTACGGAAATTGATCACTTTGGGTCACGTTATTATGTACAGTAGTGTATGCCAAACAAAGCATTGTTTACTGCTTTTTAGTGCCTATTTCTAGTGCTTAGTTTTGATTTTTTTGGTAAATAAATGATTTTTTAATATAGTTTCATGGTGCAGTTAGGAAATGCTATTAACTAATTAATACAGCGTGGCAATCCTTCTATCTAGGGGTAGGATTTTTCTATGAGCCATAAGTATTGTATGGGAGAACAGAATAGCGGAAAACGAACGTTGCCAGATTTGCGAAAATATCAGTATAAGCCGCTACTCGATTCGCGAAAAATCAACTTAGTCAGTTTTCCGGAAACAGGGTTTTTGACATTTTGATCAAAAACCTAAATTTACATTATTCTCGAAAACCTTAATTTTGAATGACATTTTGTCCGAATGACGTTTTCTTCAAATACATCGAAAACATTCTTTTTGTGAAATGTTTTTTTCGAATGAAATTTTTTTCGAATACTTTTTTTTCGATAACATTTATCTCTAAACGGTTTTTTCGAAAAAAAATCCTTAAGATAGCTTTTGTCCTGTCTTACTTTTTAGAGGTCGAAATCGGTGTTATCCTAACCTTTGTCAATTGATAGTAAACGTACCCTAACTTTTCCAGATCTTTTTCCTCCACAAAAAATGTCCCAAATGGTCAGGTTAGGATATGTTTGACATCAATTTGAGAGAGTTAGGATAACACTGACTTCGATCTCCCAAAAGTAGAACTATCTTAAAGAAATTGATCAAAAAAATATTATTTTTAAAAAATGCCATTTGAAAAAAAAGCACTTCAAAAATATTTTCGGAAAAAATGTCATAAGAAAATAATGTTTTAAAAAAAAATGTTTTCGAAGAAAACGTCATTTGGATAAAATGTCATTCAAAATTGAGGTTTTTCGAAAATAATGTCAATCGAAATTTAGATTATTGCTATAATGTCTTCGAAAATAGTGTTTTTGGAAACCGTGTTTTCGAGAAACTGACTAAGTTGAACTTTTGCGAAAAATGTCATTTGAAAAAAACTTCATAAGAAATAATTGCATGAAAAATTTTCTTTCGACAATAGTGTTCGAAATTTAGGTTTTCGATTAAACTGTCGTGAAAAAAAGCTTATTTTTAAAAAACGGACTAGTAACACAAACGGGGTGATACACAACCAGAATAATACCTTAAAATTCGGCGTTCTTAAAAGTAAATAATAATTTAATGAATTATTTGAATTAAAAAGTAAATAATTAGAATAATAATTTTCACTTACAAATAAGCAGAATTTTAAAGTGTTATTCAAGTTATTAATTTTCATTACAATAATTGTTTCAGGTTGTTACCTTTGACGCCGCACAGTGTGACGAAATTGAAAAAAAATGGACATCAATTATTTTAAATTAGCAAATGTTTGTATTGATATAATAATCATGAATATTGATAAAATTGAGCGAAAATATTTGTTTTATAATATATTTTTATTTTATTTTTACACAGATTGTGGTGTAATTTTATTTGGAAACAAAAAAAATCCAGATTTAAAGCCTACTAAAAATAAAACAGCATTTCTTTACCTAGTTCTAAATAATGTTAATCCGAATCATTATACTCATCCCCTACTTCAATATTCATATCATCTAATAATTCCTGCACTTCTGGATATAGTGAAACATTTTAGCTCACACTACTACTATACTATAGTAGTGTAAGCTATGGTGATCCTAATTTTTTCGCTCCAATTTTAATTTTTTTTATATATCTTTCGCGTTGTCTGTCTGTCTGTAACGACCAACGCGCATAACTCAAAAACCGCTTGCCCGATTTAAATGAAATTTGGTACCTGGGTGGGTCTTGGGTCGAGATGGTCCCATTTAAAAAGGAACAAAATCCAGAAAACACAAGCCAAGTAAAAGGGTGGGGGTTGATTTCAAAAATTAGAGTTTAGGTGAAAATATGACGTGTGTGATATTAAACGAAAGGTACTTGAGTCTGGAGTTAAACAAAATACATTTTATTTTTTTTTTAAGGGTGATGGTAGATTTCAAAAATTAGAGTTTAGGCCAAAACATGGCTTCTGTGGTATCAAACGAAAGGTATTTGAGTCTGGAATTGAATAAAGTATGTTTCAGTTTTTAGTTATATTAGCCCACACGTACACTGTAAATATAATACGTAGGGTGAGCTTAGGTGCCCATATATTGGCAGAGTATTTTTTCCAACTGTGTTTTTGTCGAATCGAATGGGTAAAAAATAATAAAATAAAATAATGGGTCTGACGAAATTAACAAATTATGCAAAATATCTTCCATGTTTTGTTTTCTGCCAATTTTTCTGTATATATCACAATGCAATAAATAAATTCTTATCTTGATTCAAGCCAAGACAGTGAAATGTGTATAAAAATTATAATTGTTTATTTACCTTGTTTTGAATCCCTATCGACTAATGCAAAATACTCTGCCAATATATGGGCACCTAAACTCACACTAGGTGCTATAGTTATATTGTACGTGTGAGGTAATTAAACTAAAAACAAACTGAAATATATTTTATTCAACTCCAGATTCAATTACATTTCGTTTGATACCACACAAGCTATGTTTTGACTTAAACTCTAATTTTTGAAATCTACCCCCACCTTTTTTTAACTAAAATGTATTTTGTTTAGCTCCAGACTCAAATACCTTTCGCTTGATATCACACACGCCATATTTTCACTTAAACTTTAATTTTTGAAAGCAACCCCCACCCTTTTTTCTTAAATAAATTAAATGTATTTTTTTAAACTCCAAACTCAATTACCTTTCGTTTGATATCACACAAGCCTTATTTTCATATAAACTCTAATTTTGGAAATGTACCCCCACTCTTTTATTTGGCTTGCGTTCAAAGGATTTTGTTTATTTTTAAATGGGTCCATCTCAACCCAAGACTCAGGCTAGGTACCAAATTTCATTCAAATCGGGCAAGCGGTTGTTGAGTTATGCGCGTTGGTCGTTACAGACAGACAGACAGACAGACAGACGGCGAGACAAAAAAGTTTTAAAATCATCTGAAACGCAAAGATATATAAAAATTTTTGAAATCGGAGCTACTTTTTTTTTCTCGAAAAAAGTAGTATAGTAGTATTGTGAGCTAATAAATACCGCTGGAGCATGTGAAATAAAACCATTTTTTTTCTATGAATAGCAAATATTAGCAAATACAAAATATCCGTTTTTCTTCTCTAAAGGTGTCTCTGTCAAACTAGATATTTGCCAACTTATACAAATTTAAACATTTTTTTAAAGTCCACGGAAACGGTAACTTTAAAAAAAAACTGTAAAGAAAGAAAAACGTTACCCGTGTACATACTTACTGCATAATTTTTCAACAAAATTTCAGAAATACTTTACTAAAGGTGTAGAGATTATGCAAACAAAAAATTATTTTTAAATAACTAATGCTTTTGTAGTAATTTTTTTTTTAAATGAGCAACTTTTTTGCATAAATTTTTGTGACTCACGGACGGGCCAGTTTTAATTAAATTTATTTGAAAATTTAAAGTTAAAAAAAAAATAATAATGCGAACCAACATAGGTATTGCCAATTTGTGATGATGAAAAAAAAAGTACTTTTCAATGTTGGCTTTATACCCAGATGTCCTCTTTTTTTCCCATATCGATACACTGTGCGCCGGTGTGCTTTCTAAGAGAATCGTACGTATTGCGGTCTCTTATTAATAAATGCTATACTCTATCTGTTTTGTGTCTTAGATTAGATAGAAATTAAGCTCCCTAGATGTGGACTTGTTCACGCGGTATAAGCAAATTGACCCTATAAAATGTGCCACAAATTTTTCGACCCAACCGGCGCGGCGCAGCGCAGTGGTTCACTATAAAGGGTGTCCTAGATAAAAGCAACTACATGGGGATTTCGGAAACGGTAAGAGATACGAGTTTGTTTGAATGAAAAAAAGTTGCGCTATTCGCTATGTACAGTAGTGTATGCCAAACATAGCATTGTTTACTGCTTTTTAGTGTCTATTTCTAGTGCTTAGTTTTGATTTTTTTGGTAAATAAATGATTTTTTAATATAGTTTTATGGTGCAGTTAGGAAATGCTGTTAACTAATTAATACAGCGTGGCCATCCTTCTATCTAGGGGTAGGATTTTTCTATGAGCCATAAGGATTGTATGGGAGAACAGAATAGCGTAAAACGAACGTTGCCAGATTTGCGAAAATATCAGTATAAGCCGCTACTCGATTCGCGAAAAATCAACTTGGTCAGTTTTCCGGAAACATGGTTTTTGACATTTTGATCAAAAACCTAAATTTACATTATTCTCGAAAACCTTAATTTTGAATGACATTTTATCCGAATGACGTTTTCTTCGAATACATTTTTTTTTGAAAGACATTCTTTTTGTGACATTTTTTCCGAAAATGTTTTTTTCGAATGAAATTTTTTTCGAATACTTTTTTTTCGATAACATTTTTCTCTAAACGGTTTTTTCGAAAAAAAATCCTTAAGATAGCTTATGTCCTGTCTTACTTTTTAGAGGTCGAAATCGGTGTTATCCTAACCTTTGTCAATTGATAGTAAACGTACCCTAACATTTCCAGACCTTTTTCCTCCACAAAAAATGTCCCAGATGGAGGTTAGGAGATGTTAGGCATCAATTTGAGAGAGTTAGGATAACACTGACTTTGATCTCCCAAAAGGAGAACAGGAAAACTATCTTAAAGGAATTGATCGAAAAAATATTATTTCTAAAAAATGTCATTTGAAAAAAAAGCACTTCAAAAATATTTTCGAAAAAAATGTCATAAGAAAATAATGTTTTAAAAAAAAAATGTTTTCGAACAAAACGTCATTCGGATAAAATGTCATTCAAAATTGAGGTTTTCGAAAATAATGTCAATCGAAATTTAGGTTTTTGCTTATAATGTCTTCGAAAAAAGTGTTTTTGAAAACCGTGTTTTCGAGAAACTGACTAAGTTGAACTTTTGCGAAAAATGTCATGTGAAAAAACTTCATAAGAAATAATTGCATGAAAAATTTTCTTTCGACAATAGTGTTCGAAATTTGGGTTTTCGATTAAACTGTCGTCAAAAAAAGCATGTTTTTAAAAAACGGACTAGTAACCCAAACGGGGTGATACACAACCAGAATAATACCTTAAAATTCGGCGTTCTTAAAAGTAAATAATAATTTAATGAATTATTTGAATTAAAAATTAAATATTTAAAATAATAATTTTCACTTACAAATAAGCAGAATTTTAAAGTGTTATTTAAAATATTAATTTTCATTACAATAATTGTTTCAGGTTGTTACCTTTGGCAACGCCGGAGCGCTTTCTACGAGAATCGTACTGTTACAAATTTAAGTATTTAAATTTTATAGTTAGAATTTATTTAGGTTTAGTGTAGTATTAGGTTGACGTATTTTATGGTTGTATTCTTAATCTAGGTTTTAGTTGCGTTATCTGTGACAAACTGGTATGCGAAAGTCTAGAAAAGGGCTGGAATGATTGCGAATCGAACAAGGATGGAAGGGTTCTAGAATAGTAGGCAGCCCTCATATATAAGGCCGGACGTCGTGCATCAGTCAGTCAGTCACAGATAACATACTGAGTGGTCGTGAGATTAACACGAAGTTAATAGACCGATTATAGTGGTGAATTATTAGCAAGTTTAAGTGCGTGTTTTTGTACATAATTTGTGAAAATAAATTGACGTATCGTTTTCAACAATTGCGAGTTTTAATTTATCGTTGTGAACCCGTAACAATTGGTGTCAGAAGTGAGATTAAAAGAAATAAATAGTGCAAAGACTATCCTTACACAGTACCACCGGCTAGGACAATTAAAAAGAAGAGCAGTAAGTGATTTTGCCAGAATATTCGGAACTGAATAGTACAAAGACTACCCTTACATATTACCACCGGATAGGACAATTGGACAGAAAAACAGTTGTAACGGGCGAGCGGTCATTATGTATATTTATTTAATTATTTATTTAAGGCAACTACTTTATTTAGTTTTTATGTGAATATTTTGTGAGATAGTAATGAATGAATTAACCCAATAGAAACAGAGGTAGAGTGGAACACAACACCAAGATGACACATGCGAGTCTTTCCTGGTGCGCTTCATCTGAAACAATGTAGACCTCTGGAAAAACAAAGTAGTTCTCGGGGCTGAATCCATGTTGGCGTTCTACAGTCTTGTTAGTACATGAGTAAGCTTACTTACCAATTCAAATCTTAAACCTCTAGACAACTGCTACTCGATTGGATGATATTTCTTTTTCACTATATTTCACTGTTTTGTTTTGATATGTTTCTGATATGAACTGCCCATCAAAGTTATTTAGATCAGGCCAATCTGAGATTAACTAAACTTCTTGATTTGATCTGAATTAGCTTTTTACCAATTTTTAGCTATAATACACTACTATACTCAGCTTGCTCTAACATTAAATAATCGATAGGTGGTTCATCAGATCTGTAGTTTTATTTTTAATTTTGTTGTTAAATAAAAAGGCCTTGTTTCTGGACTAGGCAAGTGTATATTTTAAAATAAAAAGATGAAAATATGAAAATATGACAAATTAAAAACAATTTGAGAAAAATGGGACAAAATTAATTATTTGACAAAATTAAACAAACAAAGCTAAATCATGTTTTATTTTAGGCAATTCTATTTCTACCCTCTTCCCAAGTATTTTAGACTTTAAATAAAAATCCCAAGTATAGGCAAAAACTTGATAAATTAATAAAAATACCAACATTACCCATGTTTTAATCAACTGATTTAAAACCCATTTTGATCCCAAAATAGTTTCCCACAAATCAAAAGTAAATACACAGAATTGTCTAAAATTATCCAAGTTTGTCAAATAAAGAAAGGGTTGAGGCAGTGTAATAATTGATACTTGACATTACTTACAAAAGTTAAAGTTTAAAGCACGCGCTTATATTTTAAAACCCGACTGACTTTTCAAAACTCTAAGACGGAACTAAATTTTAACTTTACAACTTGAAAAAAACTGCTCTCAGATTATCCCTTCTTATTTGACATATTTGGGTAGGCGTACCTAAATTGGAAAAAACCTATACATATACATATTATTCCTAAAATTTTGTGTTTAAAAACAGAGACAAGAAATACAGTCAGTGACATAAAAAAAGAACAAAACATCAAATTTTCCCTGACTTAATTTAAGTAAAGATGACCTACTCTTAAAGACGTCCCACGGGAACACCCACAAATAAGAAAATTCAGTTAAAGCTCAAAGTCACCCTAGATTACCTAATTTCGGAAAACAAAGAAAGCTACTTCAAAAGTTACCTAAACTGATCTAAAAAATGAAACGAACATCCTAGTAATGTCCAGTTTAAAATTTATTAATTATTTATCAAAATTGACCAATTAAAAAAAAACACTTTGCCTTTAAAGAAAGTGCCTACGATTTTTTGCTTTTAAAATCGAAACCGGGTTGGCATATAGCCTAAGTTGAGAAAACCCGGTGAAAAACTCAACTGCTATTTTCCAGAAAATTTCCAATTTTCTCTTAAAAAATATGACAAATCAAATCTTATATTTACATAGCCTTTAGTAATTGTTTGATTTTTCTACATTTAGTAATTACTAATTAACCACTTTGAAGTATTTAATGAACCACTGCTCAAAACAATACGTGACCTTTGAAACTTGCACTACTACGATATCCAAACGAAATCAATATGATCAAAATTAAGTGACACGGAAAATCAGTGAAAACTGGATCTATTTACCTGAAAATCAAATAAGGAAGCAAAGTCCATCAAATCTAAAAAATAACTCAATTTTGTCGTTTTTGATATCGCTATAATCAACTTTAAAAGTTCTGTTCATATGTATGATCGTGACAAGAAAATTCGCAACATAAAGAAAAGCTACTATGAAAAGTTGGTTTTAATTTAGGGAAATATAAAATATTTCTCGGTCTATATATATCTGTCACTAAATCCGAAAACATTAAGAAAAGTATAAATCAATAGACAAGGGTCTTATCTTATAAATCAATAGACAAGGGTCTGAATCTAAAAGCCACTTAACATTTTTAAAGCTTAAGAGTTTGTTTAAAGTGTGACATTAATTGGCTATATATTTTCCTAAAATTACAAATATTATGTCAAAATTAGAAAAGCTCTCTTGTCTGGTCTTTAAGAGTGTAAAATATACGAACCACATGTTTTTCTGCTATGGGAAAAAAACTTTAGCCGATATTATATTATATTTAAAGAAATAGACCTTAACAAAAAATCTGAGAAATATTCAAAATAAAATATGGGAAATTCTGTTACATATTTACCTCCCTTCTTCGAAAAAGTGATTAATTTTTTTAAAAATATCAATTATTTTGAAAATAAAATTCATCACGTCAAACAATTACTTATGGCCTTACAAGTTTTAAATCTATATGTAAAATAACTATTCATCAGAACGCACAGTTCTCAAACATCATTTGGCTTGGATAGTTCTTTCATACACTCGGGATTATGACACACTTTGGGATAAAGTTTTTGGTCAGAGTCTTCAGCTAACGGAGCTGATGGTACCGACGACGTTATTGGAAGAAGGGTTCGCGGACCGGTTTCACCCATCTCCACATTTTCGCGTTCGCGCATTTCACGTTCTACTTCACTCTTCATGAACTCGCGATATAGTTTGTACACGTACCTGTGAGTTAGTGCATTCCACAGGCTTGCCCAAAGGTAACGTTTGCGCTTTGGGTGTTCTTTCGCGACGCGGTTGATAGTAAAATAGTTCATTACCACTGTTGCAACATAACTGATTAAGTGGATAACTGCAATAAGAAATCCAAAAATTGAAAATAAATTTCCCATATAGGATAAGAAACCCCATACTTCGGTTGCTGCTGTCATTGCTATATTTTTGATTTCTTGGTCATTAAAAATATTAGGTACATATAGTTTCTGATCTTCCATTGATCTTCCAGTGATACGCCTGGCTATTTCATTGGTAACGGCTCTTTTCTCATTAGGAAACAATAAAGATGTCTGAAATTTATACATTTCTTCCGTTGTATAAACTCCATGTGATGATATGGGTGAGATTCTGGAAAGAGTTATAGTATCTTCTTCAACATTCGCATCAAGCACTAATGCGGGTTCTGCTCTTCTGAGTTCTGGTGACAACTCAACCCAATTACCTTCTAAGTAAAACGTTGCTGGTAATAGTCCTTGACAATCTATTTCTGTTCCATATTCGGAGATTATATGGGTAACAGGCGTTCTAAACATAGACTTGTTTTGATAAATGATTGGCAATTCTTGATAGCAAGATTTGGTGCGTCTAAAATCAACAATCACCGGCTTACATTTTGCAATGTAAAGGACTTCTCCCATAACTCTACCAATAAATCCAGAATTTTCTTTAATTAAATTTCCAATAAGTTCTGGGGATTGATGTGCTAATGCAATTCGATTGGCTAAGATGGCTTCTCTGAGCTCACATCTTTTTACAATAGCATCATATACTAATTCAGCCATTTGCTTTTTGACAGCGATTTCTAAAAATAATAACTTACTTAAAACTTGAGCCATCAGATCGGTGTTTTGAGTTAATAAGAAAGATTTTCTATAATAAAATCCCAATTCATCTTCAATTATTATGAGCAGTCTGTTTTGTTCGGTTTGCCAAGCTCTTTGGTGACAAAGCTCTTCAGGTTTCGTTAATTTTAGTGCAAAGACAGTATCTTCAGCATCTACAATGATGTATCTAATGATTGGCTCTTGGCTTACAGTTAGTATGGTCGCATTTCCTTCCCATAAGACATCAACTCCTTGGGTGTGACAAACTTCTTTATGATCTTGTTCCCAAACAACTTCTCCAACTTGATCATCAAAGCAGTAGCCATCGTTGTAATGACAAAATGTGCCTGTTTTTAAATGAATTACATTTCTTTCTACATTTGCAGTTGTTTGATAATCTGACAGTTTAATTGTTATGGCTGCTGAAACGATTACATTTTCGTAAACAGTGTCTCCAATTGAGTAACGTACTCCGTTACATGAACCATCTGACTTGATCTGTCCTTGAATTGTGGTTGAAACTTCTGTCGTGCCATTTAACAACAGTTGAGTTATAGTACCTGCACCAATCCCATTAAGGTTCACTGCTCGGAATTTATGTGCTTTTAGACAACCATCACGGTTTAATGTTTGAACCGTTTTAACAAGTCCTCCAGGAACTGCACTAGTATGTGAAAACATTCCACATCTTTGTACTAGTTGTTGCACCATTACTAGGCAGTTATACGTATGTACTGATACATGTTCTCGTTTCTGTACGAGCTGGATTCGGCGTGAAACAGATAAGGTGGCATTCTTCGGATCTTTGCATGGCACTACGCCTAACAGCGACAGCTTGGTCAGTTCGGTCGTCTTGTCCTGGCAGTCGTACGCTATAATGTCTGCGCTCGTCATGGTTGATAGTTGGGCAATGGCACAAAGGATGGCGAAAATGGCAAAAGTCATCTTCTGTAATAAAGAAAATCTCGCAAGTGCGGATTAAGGTAAAACACAATAAAATGAGGGCAAAAGGAAAAAGAAACAAAATTTTAGTTAAACAAAGTAATTTGTTTAAACAATAAGGGTGGGCAATTGAAATGTTTTGCTTTCGCGCACGCAAAACAAAGAAAAAGGGGACAAGAACTTGTTTCTTCTTTTAAATTTTTGTTTTAGGGAAGCTTATAAAAATTTAAATGCCTGAATCCCGGATCCACTTTTCGTCTGGAACTGGTCCTTGACTGCGAGTGTATCTACGGAACTCAGTAGCGGGTGATGAACTAAGGCTGGTTGAGGGGCCTTGAGGTGACTCTTTTGAAGGTGAGGGCTCAGGAAGCTGCGGAGAAGGTGTGACCTTGGAATCTCCGGAACTTCTGGAATGAGAATGGCCGCTGGAGACAGTCCTCGAACTAGGGCTTGATTGACTGCACTTGGTTGTGCTGGCTGAATTTGAATGTGTAGTCGAAAGAACTTCTCCAACTATGGTCTTTTCATTAGTAGAGGAAGAGTCGTTTGATAGGGTTAAAGGTAATGTGTGAGCGTCGGAGTTATTTAGTTCCCTATCATGCAAACTAGTTTTATTACTTACTTCACTCTTTCTTGCAGTTAAAACGTCTTTTGCAATCGGCAAGTTAATTTCTACACTACTAGTACTATTACTTACTGATTTCATACTTAAGGTATTGTTTTTATTTGAAGATGCTTTTTCCATTACGTTTGTTTTTATTTCACTATTGTTATCCTTTCTCTGATCTTCACTTGATGTATGTAAAAACTCGTATCCCTTCTCGATCTTAAGTGGTGTGTTACCTAGCTTAAATTTTTCTAAATTAGAAGCTAAACATGGCTTAATTCTATTTACATGTACTTTTTGCGTCTTACCGGTATGTAAACCCTTAATCGTGGCATTTACGTTTTTAAGATCTAAAATCCTATAGGGTCCTGACCACATTTTTGCTAATTTCTTCGTAATACCTTGCTTTATTCCTTGTTCCAGTAAATAAACTTTTTCTCCTACTTTAAATTTATGTGGTTTTGTTGTTTTATTAAAGTGTTCGTGAACTTTGCTCGTATTTTTCTCTATATTATACAGGGCATTTTGATGTGCGATTTTCATCCGTTGCAAAAACTCTGATACGTAGTTTTCATGCGTATCATATCTTATTTTCATTGGTCTAAATAAATCATCAAATGGATAATCCATATCTCTACCGTATAGTAGGAAGAATGGACTCTCTTCTGTAGTAGAATGAGTCATTGAGCTGTATGCAGCGAGAGCATAGGGTAGCCAGATATCCCAATCTCTCTGATCTGGACTTATGTAGTGACTCAACATGTCTTTAAGTGTTCTATGGAATCTTTCCAAAGCTCCATTGGTTTGAGGTCTGTACGCTGTAGTTTTTAGATGGTTGATTCTTAGTACTTCGCAAATTTTTTCCATTAATCTACTTGTGAAATTAGTACCTAAATCAGTAAGCAACTGTTTTGGTGTTCCATGTCTTAGAATAATTCCTTGGATAAAAGTTCTAGCTACTGTATCAGCAGTTTGATCTTTCATTGGAAACGCTTCTACGTACTTCGTCAAAGAATCTTGTACAGTGAGAATATATTTATTCCCTAAATCTGTAATTGGTAATGGACCTACAGCATCCATAGCTATTCTATAGAATGGTCTTGTTGGTGTCTTAAATTTTTGAAGTGGTGCTGGTCTTAAATGTGGCGAAGTTTTTCTTTGAGCGCACGAAATACATGCATTCACATAAAGTTTTATGTCGCTGCACATTCCTTGCCAATAAAATATCTTTTTAATTCTCTCATAAGTCTTGTCGTAACCTACATGTCCTGAGAGTGGCAGATCATGATAAATTTCCATAATACTTAATATAAGTTCTTTTGGAGCTACAAGGGTGTCATCAATAGTCCATTGTCCGGACTTTTTGTAAATAATTCCATCATCATCTGCGTAAAAGTTTGTTGTTTCTCCTGATATAATTTTGTTTAAAATTCTTAACACATCTGGATCTTTTCTTTGCAACTTTTTTATCTTTTCTCGACTCCATATGGGATCTAATTCGTTAACATTTCCTAGGTAACGTATTGTAGTTTCTTGGGTTGTTTTTATCCTAGATAATGCATCGACATTGGAGTGGTTTTTTCCAGGTCTATATTCAATCTCAAAAGTATACTCTGATAATGCTAAAGACCATCTCATTAATCTATTATTTGGTTCTTTAACACTCATTAGCCACTTTAGAGGTTGGTGATCTGTATAAACAGTAAATTCGACTCCATAGAGATAACATCGAAACTGTTTTATACCCCATAATAGTCCTAGACACTCTCTTTCGGTAGTTGAATAATTTCTTTCTGCTTTATTTAGTTGACGACTTGCATAGCCAACTGGAAGTTCTTTTCCATCGTAAATTTGGCTTAAAATGGCTCCTAATGCAAATCCTGATGCATCTGTTGATAAACAAAAACGTTTTGAAAAATCTGGATATTTTAAGATTGGTTCGTTGATTAATGCAGACTTTAATTCTTGGAAAGCCTTCTGGTTTTCTTCTTTCCACAAATATGGAGTATTCTTTTTTGTGAGGCTAGTTAAAGGTATTGCGATTTTTGCAAAGTTTGGTATAAACCTTCTATAGTACGATACTAAACCTAAGAAAGATCTGATTTCTGTTATGTTCTTTGGTATTGGAAATTCTTTAACTGCCTTAATTTTTCCTTCGTCTGGTCTTATTCCATCGCCTCCTACAATGTGACCTAAATATGTAGTTTCTCTTTTCAGAAAGACACATTTTTAAATCAAATATGGACTTTAACTTTTCTAAGTGTTCTCGAACACTGTTTTTAGAGAAACAAATTATGTCATCTAGAAAAACAAAACAATGACTTCCGGTTAATCCTGATAGAATTGCGTTCATCAATCTCTGATATGTAAATGGCGAATTAACTAATCCAAATGGCATTCTAATACATTCATAATGTCCCCAAGGAACTGAAAACGCAGTCTTTTCTCGATCTTCTGGAGCTACTTCTACTTGCCAGAAGCCTTTTGTCATATCCAATGTTGTAAAAACTTGTGCTCCGCCTAACGAATCGATGGTTTCTTGTATATTTGGAATGGGAAAATAATCTCTCCTTGTTACTTTGTTAAGAGCTCTAAAATCTATACAGAACCTATATTTCTTTTCTCCATTTTTATTAGTTTTTTCCACTAAAACAACTGGTGCACTCCATGGTGATATTGATGGCTGTATAATCTTGTTTTTAAGCATTTCGTCAATTTGTTCACGTAAAATTTCTTGTTGTTTAAAAGGAACCCGGTAAGGTGCACGTACAATAGGTGGTGAATTATAAGTTTCTATTTTATGCTGCACTAAAGTCGTCTTCTTTAACGGCTTGTCTCCTAGGTGAAAAATATCTTTGTATTTTCTTAAAAATGATATTACTTTATCTCTTACCAAACCAACTAGATGTTTTGTTGCTTCGTTCAAAACCTGCTCAAAAGACTGTTCTTGACTAGGTTTATCACGAGTGAAGCTTTCTACCAAATCTTCTGTCATATCTGCTAAGTTAGCTATAGGGGTATTTTTTGGAAGAAACTGAGGTGTTGGAAAAACATTTAAAATTCGTACAACCACGTTCCTTTGCAGTTCTTCTGGGCTTGGAATAGTTACTATTGAACTAGCACACAACATTCCCATTGGAAGTTGTAAAGGCTCTACGATTCTATTGCCAGCAGGGATACGTCTATCAACTGAGGCTAGAATATCGCAGCCGCTGAAAGGTGGTATCTCCAGGAATTCTCGTAGACGTGCAACAGAGGCATTCGCTCTAACTGTTTGTTTGTCTCTTGAAAACGGCTTTTCTCCATCCTTTTCGTTGTACGTATTATTTGGGCTATTGTGTAACCAATCAAGGATTTTTTTTTCCTTGTTACGGACTAGCAAACTGGTATTACTACTCTTTTCTGAGCAATCCATCAAATTGAGATCTCTCATCGGCTTCATACTGTTCCCACTGTAAATACTTATATTTTCATTATTAGTATCTGTAAGGAAAACTTCCTTATCAGTTAGGAGCTTCTGATGTTTTGACTTTACTTCCCCTGTTTTATCTAATGTCGCTTCTAGCCGACAAAATTTTGAAAGATTAGCTGCAGATGGTTGAATGACGTTTTCATCCGGTAGTTTAACCATTTTAGAGTTACTGTTTTCTGTAACTCCATGACTCGAATTTGGCAAAACATCTGTCATGGCTATATTACAACCATTGATTACAAATAAATTGTTTCTAAAATCTATAGTTGGCAAAACTCTTGATATAAAATCCATACCTAATAAACCTTGTGAAGGAAAACTTAAATCATCTTCACAAATTGCGCATTTCTGCTGAATGTCTCCTGATTTTAATTGAAATAGAACAAAAGTCAAACCATATTTATTAATTACATTTCCTGAGATGTCTGTTATTTTTGTTGGACATTCATTTATGATTGGTAAGTTTAATCTTTTGACTAAACCGATTTTAATGAGCGAAACTGCGGCTCCCGTATCTAATAGCCATTTTGAAGGTTGATTTTGTATATAAAGCTCAATAAATTTAACTCCTTCAGTTAGTAATCTAATAACAATTGTTGACTTTTGAGATTTTTCCACGTTGACATTTGTAATGTTTTCATCTATGGTTTGGGCTTTGGAGGTTGGCGCTTGGAGTTTAAAGACCCGGGAGGACAAACTTCTCCGATTTTACCACAGTGAAAGCAAAACAATTTTTGATTGCTAAAACAAGTTAGCTTGTTATGACCTTTTTCTCCACATCTATAGCATCGGTCCACCATATAAGGATATTCTTTTGGAGGTTGTCTGACTCCATTATTTGACATAGTAACTCTTGGTGAATTGGCTCCACGCATTTGAATAGGGCTACTACGGTTGTGAGTAAAACCTCGGTTTTGTTGATATCCACCGTTTGGTTGATATCTTGCACTTTGTTGATTAAATGTAGGATTTTGTTGATATCTCTCATAACCTCTCTGATTTCCATTATTTTGGAATGTTCCTCGACTCTGTTGTTGATAACCTCCTCTTTGATTAAATTGAAAATTGCCACGAGTTGGTTGAAAACCACCTCTTTGATTAAATCCACCGCGGCTTGGTTGAAAACCTTGGTAATATGGTCTTGGATTAGGCACGTTTTGATAATGTTCTTCTGGTGATTGATTAAAATCTCTTCGAGCAAATAAGTACTTTTGATTGGGCAAATCTTCCCTTTTTGACGAAAAATATCTTATTGTTTCCTCAGGTTGTTGCCTACTGGTTGATGGATAACTTGGTCGTTCTGATGTAGACACTTTTCTTATCGATATTATGTCGTACTTAGTTTCTTTGATTAGTCTGGCTACTTTTTGTTCACTAATGAGAGCTTGTTCTAGACATTCCTCAAGGTCATAAAATTCTCCTTTGGCTAAAACATCGTTGGCCAATTTGGTATCTATGCCTTGGAAAAATTGTTCTACCAATAGTAGATTTCTATGATATAATTGTTGTGCCGTCATGGTATCTATCGGGAAAAATTTATTCGCAATTATTTGTAATCTTTGAACATACTCTCCTAGAGATTCTAGTGGCTTACGAATACAAGATCCTAATTCTCTTTTTCCTTCTGACATTGGAATTTTTCTGCCAAATACTTTCTGTAAGTAGTTTCTCATTTCAAACATGTTTCTTGGTCTTTGACCTGGAAGCAACGAGCTGTAATACATCTTAACTTTCTCTCTAAACTTGGACTCACAGACTTTGACCATATCTTCCTGACTCCATTTGTGTTGTCTACCTAAGTTTTCTATGGCGTCCAAAAATAAGTCAAAATCTGGACCTCCAGTGTAATTTTCTAATAATGTCATATCTTGTATTCCTCCAGTAAATGACATTTTCCGCAAATAGAAGTTTAGCTCAGCTAATTGTTCATTTTCTAATGGTGAAGTTCTTTTGGGCGGGGCATCATGCCTGTTTGTTTGTGAGAACTGTGACTCATCATATCTATTATAATATTCTTGAGGCTGAGAAAATTGAGTTGGCCTTCTTAAGTTTTGAGCGAAATTTTGAGATTCATCCACGAACTGGGATTGAAATTGAGCTGAACTTTGTGGTTCACTTCTCATTTGCTGTTGAGTCTCGGAGGTTATCTGTTGCTGTTGAAAATATGCTGCTACTGCTGCAGCTAAATCCGCATTTGTAAAGGTGACTTGACCATTATTCTGAGTAAGTAAATTACCTACATTTCCATTTGTACCATGAGTCTGTGCATTAGAGGTTGTGTTCGCAGTTGTGTATTGCACACCTGTGACGGTTGTTGTTGAGATATTTACTCCTGTAGTTTGATTTTGTATTATTCCATTTTCTGTATGAAAATGGCCGCCGTTAGTTTCTTGGTTGACCGATGTTACAGGGGGATCGATTAAATCAGTGTTATTTTCATCTTTTTTAGACATTTTTGTTTAGTTTAGTTTTAATTAGGTTGCAATATTAGGAGAACGACAATACTTACTAAAAAACTATAGACCAAGTATAAAATATAATTATAAGGTACCTGAAGCAACCCTCTCGAGTTGGAAAGGAAATCAAACGTCACTGGTATACCAAGTACTCCTTTCAATATACAAGGTATAATTAAAGCAAATTCCGACTTCACACGCAATCTTTTTTTTTTTTTTTTTTTTACTTATTTTTCTTTAAAAATAAAAAATATGATTCAAAGCGACACGAGATAAAAAAAATAAAAATTACCAGAGTAACTCTACTGTTTAGGGTTTACTCTACTGTGCTCCTTTCTTCTAACACCTCTGGTAATTTCTTTTGGTCTATTGTTTTTTAAATACAAACCATGCATATAAATATGCAATCCAACACTATCCAATTGTCATAACCGTAAGCACAAAATTGAAACGCTACATACAAAGTTAATTCACTAATATCTTAAATATTTCAAAGTTATTTAAACTAATTAATGCTATTATAATAACTAGCGAACGATTAAAACTATTTTGCTTATCCAAAATTACCACTAACTTAATGTTACTTGATTATTAAATGCATAAAACAAATCTTAAGTTAAAAATAAACCCACTAACAGCTAAAAATGAAAGTCTCTGAGTGTATGGAAGAGGATAGGAATACTTCGGAAAAAAGCTTCCTTTCGTTCCAAAAAGGATTTGATAGCAGTATTTCCTTCAATACTCCAAAGATGCGTCCTGTAAAAATAATATTTGATGGATCCAATGAACTATTGATCTATTTCAGTATATATGTTATATACAAATACATCAATATGTCACAACACTAATCTTGCGTAACCTTGCCTTACTTCAAAAAAATTGTTCTAAATGAAAATTTACTCATCAGCAAAACACAAAAATAATACAAGAAAACTAGAGATAAATTTATTAAATTTTGCTAAGTTTTTTTCAACTAAAAGATACGTCATGAACCTAAAGAAAACTTTTTTATACACTAGTAGGGAATATACTATGTAGCATTTATTTTATTTTAATCACTAACTTTTATGATTATCACTAGAAAAGAATTACACTCAGCACGAGCATTTCCAAAGAAATCTTATCTTCATTTCTTAATTATACTTTTACATAAAAAACAACTTCAGAATCTTCAAAACACTAAAACTGTATTATATTATGTAATAAAACATAGACATAGACTTATAATATAGATAGATAAATAATACATAAGCTTATAATAGTCATGATGATAACCAAAACAATTATATTTTTGAGATAAAATGGATTGGTGTTACGTCTAATAAGTTCTAAATAATTTAAATGGCTATATCATTATTGTTTTAATAGCAACATTTAACTACGCTAATTTGTTATAAACAAATATCATTTATGTGATTCTTAGATTATGATTGTCGATAAGACTATAAGAACAGTTACCATTCTTTATAAAGCTTGTTAAAAAGATTACAAGGTATAATTTATGAAACTTATTATGTTGATGCAAACTACTGAGACGATTTTCATGAACGATGAAATCATTATTTTTTTTATCAAAATTATTCCAAAGATTTATCTTGTTTTTTTAAAAGGTATAGCCAAAAATTGTACTTGCAAAATACTTAATTAGGAAATTAGCTATTTAATAGTCAATAGATAAAATAAGTAAAAAGAATAGAGGTTACACTTCAGTTAGTTGGCATACTATTTTCGTACTAAGGCTACATATACAGGTTTACGGTGCTCCTAAAGAAGAATAGTGTCTAAAGAAAGAAAAATGATCATAGACAACTGATTTAGAGAATAGTGAAATCTTTAACTAGATTCTCTGTCTAGCGTAGACTAAATATGATACTAGATAGCAAACAATACAAAATAGTATCTGCAGTTACATAGTTTTTTATTAAGTAAAAATTGATTTTCCAATCTCAGATCATAGATATCCATTACTTTTAACAGCAAGTAATTTATTTAACGCTAATTATATTATTTTTGTTAAGTTAATTATTATTTTATTTATTATTGCAAAACATTGCTTGTGCATTTCAAACAAATGTAAAACGATCAAATAAGAAATCAAATTTAATAAAACACATTTATGTCTATTGCAAAAAATAAGTAGAAGATGAAGTCTAAGAGGAAGAATAATGTATATTCTCTCTAGTTTCACATAGCAAGTTTCCAAAACTGGCTATAGGTTTTCTTAGTTGATCTTTTTAGGCTTAGGATATCATGGGATTTACTGAACCGATTTTAATGATAGATTTTTGTCGAAAAGTTAATGTTAAAATAGTGCTTGTTTTTTAGTGTTTATCAAGTTCTGATTTATGATCAAGTTCTGATTTATGCTAGGTTTTTTTTTAAAGAAAAATTAGCTATATTATTTAAATTATAAAGGAAATAACCCTTTATGTTTCGATTTTAATGGTTAAAAAGCATTGAAGTTATTAAATTAGAAGTATTTTCATTTACCTATGTCGTTAGTTTTAAAAGAAATTTGTTTTTCTTCTTTAATGTTTTTAGAGATATTTTGATAATTAGAGATTACAAATCATTTTGCAGTTAAACACATGGTTGATTACCTAAAAGTAAAACTTTGTAGAAAAAGTTTCTTCAGAAAAATTACCTTGTTTCCTACATTAGAATAACATTTAAGCAGTGGCGGTCCCAGACTTTTAAAAAGGGGTAGAATAATATTTAGGTTTAAGTTTTATGACCTTTTCTAGTTAGATCAGATTCGATTATAGTTAAGCATATTAAAAGAAATTATCGATAAATAGTCAGATTGGTTAAGGTTAGGTTAACAGTAGTTACCAATTTAACCATTTTTGTTGAAATTAAGAATGTGTTGATTTTTTTTCGTTTGTTAATGTTGTTATTCAAAAAAAACAAAGTTTTAAAAAGATCTTAGTGTCTTTATTAGGTCAATCAAATCATTAATAATGTCCTGATTAATGATTTGTTATAAAAACAAATTGAAAATTCATTTTGGTTTTTTTTTAAATCATCTTTAATTTATTTATTTTTTTATAACTTGTTATAATTTAAAGAAAAAGAAAACTTAAGCAAAGGAAAAGGTTTTGATGATTTTTGGGTTATATTATCATGAGTGGATTTTTATCAAGAAGGTCTCATGTCCTCTTCTATGAATCCTTTTTAAAAGTTAATGTTTATTCTGTTTACTGAAATTACAAGACTTTTCTCTTATTTATAGTTAATTAATAGCTCATACATTTTTGCTTGATTTTAGCTTAATATTACATTTTGGGTGGTTTATTTAATTAAAAATGTTATAACTTTAAAGAATTTTTGATTATTTCTTACTGTTAAAGGATTAAGATTATAAGCATGTAAGATTTTGTTTTTCCAAGTTAAACATGTTTTAAATATATTCAGTTTAGTCATTAATAATAATAATAATTTTATTTTATGATGCTTTATATATTTAATGGCTTAAATGTTCATTACTATGGAACATTGGTTACCAGGCAGTGTTGTACTAGTTATTTTACATTAAGATAGATAGTTTTTGAGTTATCAATATTATCAGATTGCATAGATAATTTTGGTAACAAATTACGTGTGTTCACCAAAGATGGTGCAAAATTAAATTTCAAATGTTATCAATACAGTATTATCATTATACAAAAGTAATGATGATATCCAAACTTATTATACTTACAGCAAGCAAAGATATCTGATTTAAAATGTAGAGTTTAGTTTGTTTCCTACCTTTTGATAAGGTAAGGTGTATTACCTTAGTGTATTTAACAACTTAGATTTTTTTTTAATGAAAAGTGAGGAGGTTTTATGTAGGAAAGACTACTTCAAAGCAAAGGATTAGAGGATTAATAATGCAAACAAGTTTTAAAGGTTAAGAAAGTAATGTTTTTTTTATTTGTATTTATTTATTTTAGGAATCAGGCGAAGAATACAAGTTATTTTTTTATTTTTATTTTTAATTGATATTAAAGATTTTGTCCTAATAGTTTATACGAACAACAAAAATAATTGTCAAACATATAGTACTATACTATTTTAAGACAAGCTTATATTCTTATAGAGCAGAAAGATAAGAAATAATGTAAAATTTAACATATATGAAACAATGGTAAAAAGCACGCTGTTGTATAGAATAGAGACTTGTCGCGTAACAGAAAAATACAAAAAAAAAATGGAAAGTGTCAAAATGGATGCAATAAGAAGATCAATGAGAATATCTAGATTAGATCACATAAGAAATGAGATCATAAAAGAAAGAATGGGAATCGAGGGAAGCATAACGGATGACATCACTAAAAAGGCAACTCATATGGTACGGCCATGTACAACGGATGAACGACGAAAGATTACCAAAACAGGTCCTAGAGTGGCAACCAGTAGGGCGCAGAAAAAGAGGACGTCCTAAACTAAAATGGCCACAGTCAATCCAAAGATCAATGAGTCAAAAGAATCTGACAGAAGATGATTGTCAGGATCGAAGGAGGTGGAGAATAAGCGTCGGACAACGTAGAAAAACGTTCTAAACCGACATAGTAGTAGTAGTTATATTCTAGTATTAGACGTTTAGAGCAAGGTTAGCTTAGCTTTGGTTAGGTTAAAATTTGGTTTGGGCATAACCCTTAGAAGTAAATGTCGAATTTTAAGATGCAGTTAAAAAGTAAGATTAAATAATTCATTAATAGGTTAGCCATGGTTGGGTTAGATCAGAAGTGATAATAGCCTAGAAGTGGATTACCTCTAAATACTTCAATAATGTAACAGAAAAACTTACTGTAGAGATGATACTTGGCACATACTTAGGTATTGTGCTTAGTCTAATTACGTACATTTCCTTAGTTATAGCAAAAATATTCTTATATCAATTTTGGCAACATTTGGCGATTTCTAAAATAGGATTTCAAAGATATGTAATACAATGATCTTATTATTAATATAGGAAGTAGTTGATGGTGTCCATTTTAAATTTTAGACAACAGTGTTGCTATTTTGTTTTATCTTTTAAATACTATAGCTGGTTCTTTTCTATAGCTGCTCCAGAATGAGTCAGAGAGCTTAAAATTTATAAATTAGTTTCTTGCAAGAAAATCATTAGTATCTGATTCAAGTACAAAGTTAAACAATCGCAAGTAGGGGATGGTGGGGAAATATCGATCACTTAAGATTATATACTTTTTCTTTTTAATAAATGACAAAGCCGCATGTTAGCGACGTTGTCATTTTTTTTCTCCCAGTTTTACAGATTTGTAGGTGATCATTTTTACCCGCTGAACGATATTACCCTCCGTTTCCTTACATTTAAATCAAGAAAGAAATATATACCTACTTAAAATACTGACATTCGTCTACGATGGGAATCAAACGAGTCGATTAATAACATATTTAAAAAGAAATCACAGGATGATTTACACATAACATTCATCATAGAATCACATGAAATACAATACTATCGAGGAAAAAAAAACTTATTGAATACCTATCGATACCTATTTTCCAAAGCAAAACTTAATAACACTTATAGATAAGGCAAGACTCTGCAATTTTCAATACTACCTACTTGTTTATTTTTTTTTTAAATATTATAGCAATGCATATTTTTTTTTTTGATTTCTCCTTTAACGTTTTGGATGGTACCTAAATACTTTTTGCAACAGTTGTGTCTTATATTAATTAATTTCTGGAATTAATTAATTTCTGGCATAAATCTTATACAGGGCATAAAATTAGCTAGAATTTCGTCCTTTAATGGAATTTTTGTGGTTTTAGTATGTTGTAGCTTTGCAATTAAGTAAAATCAGCTAAAATAAAATAAAATATTATAATACAATGAGGTTCGATTTTAGTAAAATCAGCTAAAAAAATAAAAGAAAAAAATAAAATAACAATTTATATAGAGCGATATGTTATATATGCGTTTATCGTATGTAATGCTATAAAGGTAATCAATAGGTGGTTACTTTGCTAAAAGTGACGATAAAGCTACGTTTGCGCTACCGCAAAACAACGGTAACGTTAACATCATCATTGGGTCAAAATTAATGTGTGATAAAAATTTTTTTACGCTATTACAAATTATTTGCGCTAATTTGATTTAAATAATTACAAAACGTCTCTGTGTAAAAAATTTTGCTAGAGTTTAGCAACTGAGATCATCACAAAGGTAGAGTAACCAAATAAATTTGGCGATTTAAAATAAAAAAATTAGGGATAAGACTCTAATAGACATATAGAGTATTCTATTGCGCAAGAAGGGTCAATTTCCAATATCCGTCAAAAGAAGAAATGGTACATAAATTGGGTAATATTTTCAGGCAGAGAGTTAATTGGGCGTGTTTTCCAGAATTCTGCCTCGCTATTGGCTTACATCTACTGAGCTCAACAGTTTAGTCGGCTACCGCAAGGGCTTAGATTTTACAAGGGGTAATAATTAAAGGGTAGTTTAATCGTTTACTGGTAGAATTGTACCCAAAAAAAAAGGTTTTTTCGTTTATGCAAATTGCCATTTCGTAGTGTAATAAAATGATTTAATGCAAATGGTTTCTCACCGCTTATAATAATAAATAGGTAGTAGGGAAAAATCATCCATGTTATTGGTATCGAAAGTTAATTTAACGTATTTTGAATTAACTTAATTTACAATCAGCAATTATTAATTTTATACCAATTTTCGATTTTTATAATCTCTATCTGTTGAAATAATACATGTAAATTAAGGTCAAAAATCATTAATTCAACTAACAACTTTACTAACTAAATAAAAATTTAGCTAGGGTTCCGAATTAAAATTTTGTTGATCCGTCTACCAATTTTAAAAACAGCAATGTAGTAGCGCAAAGCAGCAGCTTATAGAGCGCTATATATTATCTTTCTTATCTTATTAACTATTATTTTGTTAGTGCTGAAAGAAATACACACTACATGCAAAAATTAATATTCACGCTTTAGCGTCTTCTTTGTGTTGTACCAATTTATTATCACTCATCTCGTTCTATAATGTTAAATTTTTTCCAAAAAGAAATAATTAAAAAAAAAACAAAAATACTTGATTGAGTTCAGTTAGCAGTATAACCAAACTTTTCCTAGGTGTTTTTAATTTTAAAATTGAGAGTTAGCAGTATAACTTCTCCAAATTGGACCAAAATAACCTCTAAGATCGATTTTATACCAATGTTTAATACCAAAGTTTAATAAAACAAAGGAAATACCAACTTTTTAACTTTACCTATTAAAAAAAATAGTACCAACGTTTTACATTCAAGTTTCACTAAATAAAAAGAAGAGAAATTTACCAAAATTTTGAATTTACCTACTAAAACTATTAATTTAAGTAATCTGTTTTTTACCAACGGTTTAAGTTTGCTAAAAAAAACTAAATAAAAGTAAAAATTAAAAACAGATTCTACCAATGTTTAATATTGAACTATACACTAAAAAAAATAAACTGGAATCTACCAACGTTTTATTTGCCATTTCTCTGTGAAACACAGGCTCCCAATTTGTTAATAAAGTTAACAGTATAACATTTATTATGATTCTGACAAACTAAAACACCCCAGCTGTACTGACAACCAATTTGTAACGGGCGAGCGGTCATTATGTATATTTATTTAATTATTTATTTAAGGCAACTACTTTATTTAGTTTTTATGTGAATATTTTGTGAGATAGTAATGAATGAATTAACCCAATAGAAACAGAGGTAGAGTGGAACACAACACCAAGATGACACATGCGAGTCTTTCCTGGTGCGCTTCATCTGAAACAATGTAGACCTCTGGAAAAACAAAGTAGTTCTCGGGGCTGAATCCATGTTGGCGTTCTACAGTCTTGTTAGTACATGAGTAAGCTTACTTACCAATTCAAATCTTAAACCTCTAGACAACTGCTACTCGATTGGATGATATTTCTTTTTCACTATATTTCACTGTTTTGTTTTGATATGTTTCTGATATGAACTGCCCATCAAAGTTATTTAGATCAGGCCAATCTGAGATTAACTAAACTTCTTGATTTGATCTGAATTAGCTTTTTACCAATTTTTAGCTATAATACACTACTATACTCAGCTTGCTCTAACATTAAATAATCGATAGGTTGTTCATCAGATCTGTAGTTTTATTTTTAATTTTGTTGTTAAATAAAAAGGCCTTGTTTCTGGACTAGGCAAGTGTATATTTTAAAATAAAAAGATGAAAATATGAAAATATGACAAATTAAAAACAATTTGAGAAAAATGGGACAAAATTAATTATTTGACAAAATTAAACAAACAAAGCTAAATCATGTTTTATTTTAGGCAATTCTATTTCTACCCTCTTCCCAAGTATTTTAGACTTTAAATAAAAATCCCAAGTATAGGCAAAAACTTGATAAATTAATAAAAATACCAACATTACCCATGTTTTAATCAACTGATTTAAAACCCATTTTGATCCCAAAATAGTTTCCCACAAATCAAAAGTAAATACACAGAATTGTCTAAAATTATCCAAGTTTGTCAAATAAAGAAAGGGTTGAGGCAGTGTAATAATTGATACTTGACATTACTTACAAAAGTTAAAGTTTAAAGCACGCGCTTATATTTTAAAACCCGACTGACTTTTCAAAACTCTAAGACGGAACTAAATTTTAACTTTACAACTTGAAAAAAACTGCTCTCAGATTATCCCTTCTTATTTGACATATTTGGGTAGGCGTACCTAAATTGGAAAAAACCTATACATATACATATTATTCCTAAAATTTTGTGTTTAAAAACAGAGACAAGAAATACAGTCAGTGACATAAAAAAAGAACAAAACATCAAATTTTCCCTGACTTAATTTAAGTAAAGATGACCTACTCTTAAAGACGTCCCACGGGAACACCCACAAATAAGAAAATTCAGTTAAAGCTCAAAGTCACCCTAGATTACCTAATTTCGGAAAAATAAGAAAGCTACTTCAAAAGTTACCTAAACTGATCTAAAAAATGAAACGAACATCCTAGTAATGTCCAGTTTAAAATTTATTAATTATTTATCAAAATTGACCAATTAAAAAAAAACACTTTGCCTTTAAAGAAAGTGCCTACGATTTTTTGCTTTTAAAATCGAAACCGGGTTGGCATATAGCCTAAGTTGAGAAAACCCGGTGAAAAACTCAACTGCTATTTTCCAGAAAATTTCCAATTTTCTCTTAAAAAATATGACAAATCAAATCTTATATTTACATAGCCTTTAGTAATTGTTTGATTTTTCTACATTTAGTAATTACTAATTAACCACTTTGAAGTATTTAATGAACCACTGCTCAAAACAATACGTGACCTTTGAAACTTGCACTACTACGATATCCAAACGAAATCAATATGATCAAAATTAAGTGACACGGAAAATCAGTGAAAACTGGATCTATTTACCTGAAAATCAAATAAGGAAGCAAAGTCCATCAAATCTAAAAAATAACTCAATTTTGTCGTTTTTGATATCGCTATAATCAACTTTAAAAGTTCTGTTCATATGTATGATCGTGACAAGAAAATTCGCAACATAAAGAAAAGCTACTATGAAAAGTTGGTTTTAATTTAGGGAAATATAAAATATTTCTCGGTCTATATATATCTGTCACTAAATCCGAAAACATTAAGAAAAGTATAAATCAATAGACAAGGGTCTTATCTTATAAATCAATAGACAAGGGTCTGAATCTAAAAGCCACTTAACATTTTTAAAGCTTAAGAGTTTGTTTAAAGTGTGACATTAATTGGCTATATATTTTCCTAAAATTACAAATATTATGTCAAAATTAGAAAAGCTCTCTTGTCTGGTCTTTAAGAGTGTAAAATATACGAACCACATGTTTTTCTGCTATGGGAAAAAAACTTTAGCCGATATTATATTATATTTAAAGAAATAGACCTTAACAAAAAATCTGAGAAATATTCAAAATAAAATATGGGAAATTCTGTTACACAGTAAGTGATTTTTCCAGAATATTCGAAGAAGTTCGATATTGTTTTATTCAAAAACTAAAAGAGATATTTAAGAACCGACTTCGACATTAACTTTACAGTCCAAAAATTGATAATTAGAGAGATTTTCTAGAATATTCTATAACATTTTACGACGTTCTATTCAAAAACTAGAAGAGATATACAAATACCGACTTCGACATTAGATTAGTAATTTTAAAAGTAAGAATCAGAAAGAATTTCTAGAACATTCCATCACTTTCTACGACGCTCTATTCGAAAACCAGAAGAAATATCCAAAAAGAGACTTCGACATTAGCTTAGTAATTTCAAAAGTAAGAACTAAAAATAATTTCTAGAAGATTCCATAACATTCTACGACGTTCTATTCAAAAACTAGAAGAGATATACAAATACCGACTTCGACAGTAGCTTAGTTATTTTAAAAGTAAGAGTTAGAAATTATTGCTAGAATATTCCATAACATTCTACGACGGTCTATTCGAGAACCAAAAGAGATAATCAAAAAGTGACTTCTACATTTGCCTAGTAGCAGAAAGAGTAGCATTTACCAGTATATTCCAGAACATTCCATTAGGTTCTATTTAAGAATTGGAAGAGATATTGAAAAACCGACTTCGACATTCGCTTTATAGCCCTAAAATAGACGTTTTAAGTGATTTATCAGGAAGTTGATGCTTACTAGACAAAGATCGGCCAAGATGGAAGATTTAACTAAAATGATGCAGGCTCTAGCAGCTCAAATAGCTCAAAACCAGGGCGATATGAAACACACCATGGATGACATGAAGCAGACCATGGAACAAAACCAGAACGATATGAGACAGACCATTGCACAAAACCAAAACGATATGAGACGGACATTTGAAGAAAGATTAGATGGTATGCAAGAAAACTTCGACCAAATAAAGAGCAACTCCGAACAGCTGAGAGGAGAATTTAAGGTAGCAACAGAAGGTCTTAAGGAAGAAATAACTCAAAGAATGCAGAATGTAGAAGAAAAGGTGCAAAACAAATTGCAGAATGTTGAAGAAAAAGTGGAGACCAAACTACAGAATGTTAGGGAAGAAGTTTTTCAAACCATGGAAGAAAAATTCCAGGACATGTCAAAGCAGTTTATACAGCTTCAGAAAGAACACAACATAATAAAAACTCAGGGATATGTTGTGAATTCCAACCAAAACATTAAGCCTCCAAATTTTGATGGTACGTCTTCCTGGTCTACCTACAAACAACAATTTGAAGCTGCCGCCGCTGCAAATAGTTGGAAGGATGACGAAAAAGCTAGAGCTTTGTTAGTAGCTCTACGAGAACCTGCTCTTGGACTTTTACGGTCTATTCCAGCGGAACAAAAACAGAGTTACAATGCTTTAGTGGCAGCTTTAGAAAGAAGATATGGAGATGAACATTTACGAAATTTGTATTGGTCAGAATTAAATATTCGCCAACAAAAAGCAGGGGAGTCATTACAAGAGTATGAAGCGGATATCAGGAGGCTGATGTACTTGGCTTACCCAGATATGCCAGAAAATTACAGAGATCCCTTTACGGTAGATCGCTTTATTAACGGCTTGCGAGACACGGACTTAGCAAAGTTACTTCGTCGAGAACGCTTCCATAACAGCAGTGAAGTGTTGATTCGAGCCCTTGAAATTGAATCATCAAATAATATCTCCAGGCCAAAAGTAAGAGCTGTTTCAATTCAGGAGGGAGAAGAAATGAGCACTGGAGAGGAGGTCAACTTAAAAACGCTAAACCAACTGTTTCAGTTACTGATAGAGAAGATTGATTCTTTGAAAGAAAGTAGACGATCCCCTCCAAATGTAAAGTGTTTCAGATGCGGACGTACAGGGCATATTAAACGCGATTGTCGTGTCCAAATGAGGTCTCGCTCACCATCTACTGGGACAGAGTACCGAAGAAGAGATCAGGAAAACTAAAACTAGTCAACGCAGAGGGGCGGGTGTTGGCTAATGGGAATTTAGCCCCCAAAATTTACTCTATCAAGAGCTTAAAACATACTGCTGACAGTCTTAACATCGACGGACTTATTAATGGAAGGAAAGTTAATAGAACAGTAGACACTGGTGCTGCCATATCATTGCTTAAGTTCAAAATTGCAACGAGATATAAAATTCGACCAACAGAAAAGAAAATAACACTTAAGACTGTGACTGGAGAATCCGCCGACGTGTTGGGGCAGACAGATATAGACCTACAGCTGGGAAGATTGAAGATTCGCCACACTGTATTGGTTGCAGAAATAGAAGACGAATTTATTTTGGGAATGGACTTGATAAGTAAACATGGATTTGCGTTTGATAATAAACTTAATACCCTAAGATTTGGGAATGAAGAGTTCATTTTGTCAAATAGTCACTTCAATAAAGAACCAATAAAGGTCGTGGCCGTATGCACAACAAGACTATTCGGTAACAGTGAGACCATAATTTTTGGGAGGCTGGAAAGTAAAACATCAAGCTGCGTCGGACTCATAAGCCAACAAAACACACCCAACACCTACCTCGTTGCAAAATCACTAGTTAAAACCGATAAAGACATCCCGATTAGAGTCGCCAATATTTTCCCAAATAGTGTCAAAATTAATAAGGGGGAGGTGGTAGCATTATTTGAACCAGTACAGAAAGTAACAAGATGTGAAGAGCCAACTTCCGAGGATACAAGCAAGTTACCAATGGAGGTACTTCAGCAATTTGAGTCAACTTGGCAACATCTCACTCCAGAAGAATATAGTAAAGCGAGAGAGTTTATAGAAGAACAAAGTAATATCTTCGAAACTAGGAGTAGTTCGGGACGCACAAACCTTATTCACCATGCTATCAACACTGGCGATGCCCAACCGATAAGACAACCCCCAAGAAGACTACCAATGGCCAAGCAAGAAGAAGTTCACAATCTCATTAATAAAATGCTCAGCGACGGTGTTATTGAAGAGTCATCAAGTCCTTGGTCATCTCCTGTGGTGTTGGTCACTAAAAAGGATGGAAGTACTAGATTTTGTGTCGACTACAGGAAACTTAACGATGTGACCAAGAAAGATAGTTACCCATTGCCAAGAATAGACGACACATTAACAACGTTGACAGGATCATATTGGTTTTCTACTCTTGACCTGAAAAGTGGGTATTGGCAAGTAGGAATCTTTGAAAGAGATAAAGAGAAGACTGCATTCTCTGCTGGAAGTGGACTTTATCAGTTTAATGTGATGCCATTTGGCCTGTGCAATGCCCCAGCTACATTTGAAAGACTAATGGAAGTCGTTCTACGAGGCCTTACTTGGAAAACCTGCCTAGTCTATTTGGATGATGTCATAGTAATGGGGAAATCATTTCAAGAACATCTAGATAATTTACGAGAAGTATTCTCAAGAATCAGGAACGCAAATCTTAAATTAAACTCAAAGAAATGTTTTCTGTTCCAAGAAAAAGTTGAGTTCCTGGGTCACGTCGTTTCCCGAGAAGGCATCCATACCGACGAAAAGAAGCTACAAGCAATAAAAGAATGGTCTCAACCTCGTGACAAACATGAATTGAGAAGCTTTTTGGGTCTGTGTACATACTACAGACGATTTGTAGAAGGATTCGCCAAAATAGCGTCTCCGTTACATAGACTTACAGAAGACAAAGCTTCTTACAAATGGAATACCGAATGTGACCAAGCATTTAGAAGACTAAAAGCAGCATTTTATGTTCTAGTCCGATTCTTGCATATCCCATTCCAAAAGAAAAATTCATATTAGATACTGATGCGAGCAACGATGGCATAGGAGCAGTACTCTCCCAAGTACAAGATGGAGAAGAACGGGTCATCGAATTTTTCAGCAAGAAGCTATCCAAACCAGAGAGAAATTATTGTGTTACTAGAAAGGAGCTCCTAGCCATAGTTAAATCCGTAGATCACTTTCACAAATATCTCTACGGACAAGAGTTTCTAATTAGAACGGATCATGCTGCGTTACAGTGGCTCATGAAAATGAAACAACCTGAGGGGCAAGTCGCGAGATGGATAGAAAAGCTACAACAATACCATTATCAAATTAAGCACCGAGCAGGAAGGGTTGTAAACATTGCAGGAAAATTGACCAGAAAGAAGGAATTACCTACGTGCGCCAGATAAAGTTAGAACCAGATGAAGAATGGATGTCGGCTTCGATTAGAACCACACAACTTAATGACAAAGATGTAGGACCTATCTTGCGATTGAAAGAAGAGAACAAGCCACGACCATCATGGCAAGATATCGCAAACCAAGGGGTGATACTTAAATCACTGTGGGCACAATGGGATCCACTGATAGTAGAGGAAAACATCCTTAAACGTGTCTGGGAAAGTGCCGATGGCCTTACTGTGGTTAATCAAGTAGTGGTTCCTAGGAGCATGGTAGACAATATAATGGCCGAATGCCATGGTGGAAAATCAGGCGCGCACCTAGGCATAAATAAAACCATGGACAAAATTCGAAACCGATTTTATTGGGTCAATTACTTTCAAGATGTGAAAAACTGGTGCCGCCGATGTTCGACTTGTGCAGCCAGCCAAGGTCCCAAAACAAGGTCCAGAGGTCAAATGAAACAATATAACGTAGGTCTACCATTCGAACGCATTGCTATTGATGTGGCCGGACCATTTCCAGAAACTATAAAAGGCAACAAATACATCCTTGTTGTCATGGATTACTTTAGCAAATGGCCAGAAGTTTTTGCTTTGCCTAACCAAGAGGCCACTACAGTTGCGGAAGTTCTGGTAAATGATGTTTTCAGCCGATTTGGCATTCCTTTGGAACTACATTCAGATCAAGGAAGAAACTTTGAATCAAAGCTCTTCCAGAATCTCTGTGACCTTTTAGGAATACATAAAACACGGACTACGGCTTTACATCCGCAGTCAGATGGCATGGTTGAAAGATTTAATAAAACAATAGAAGAACATCTGTGCAAAGTTGTTGATGAGCACCAAACAGATTGGGACCAATATATTCCATTGTTTTTGATGGCCTATAGAACCGCCATTCACAATACGACAGGAGCTACTCCATCTAGTATCCTGTTTGGTAGAGAACTGCGTTTACCATGTGATATCATGTTTGGTTCACCTGAAGAAGAACACTTAGAGATTAATGACTATGTCGAACGTTTAAGGCAAAAGCTGCACTATATCCATGAAGTGGTTAGAGAGCGAATAGAAATAGCCAGTGACCGCATGAAAGCGAGATATGACCTGAAAGCAAACTCTTCAGGGTTTAAAGAGAATGATCAAGTCTGGCTATACAATCCTCAACGCAAGAAAGGAAGATCACCTAAGTTGACACCACCATGGGAAGGGCCTTATAAAGTTGTTAAGAGAATTAATGATGTAGTCTACCGAATCCAGAAAAGCCCGAAGTCCAAGATGAAAGTTGTTCATCTAGACAGACTAAAACCTTACCTGGGAAATGTTGATCGAGGCGATCAAACCTGAAGAGGAGGATAGTGTTACAAATTTAAGTATTTAAATTTTATAGTTAGAATTTATTTAGGTTTAGTGTAGTATTAGGTTGACGTATTTTATGGTTGTATTCTTAATCTAGGTTTTAGTTGCGTTATCTGTGACAAACTGGTATGCGAAAGTCTAGAAAAGGGCTGGAATGATTGCGAATCGAACAAGGATGGAAGGGTTCTAGAATAGTAGGCAGCCCTCATATATAAGGCCGGACGTCGTGCATCAGTCAGTCAGTCACAGATAACATACTGAGTGGTTGTGAGATTAACACGAAGTTAATAGACCGATTATAGTGGTGAATTATTAGCAAGTTTAAGTGCGTGTTTTTGTACATAATTTGTGAAAATAAATTGACGTATCGTTTTCAACAATTGCGAGTTTTAATTTGTCGTTGTGAACCCGTAACAGTACGTATCGCGGTCTCTTATTAATAAATGCTATACTCTATCTGTTTTGTGTCTTAGATTAGATAGAAATTAAGCTCCCTAGATGTGGACTTGTTCACGCGGTATAAGCAAATTGACTCTTACTTACATCTTATAAAATGTGCCACCAATTTTTCGACCCAACCGGCGCGGCGCAGTGGTTCACTATAAAGGGTGTTCTAGATAAAAGCAACTACATGGGGATTTCAAAAACGGTAAGAGATACGAGTTTGTTTGAATTTAAAAAAAGTTGCGCTATTCTAAGCTCAACCAGGTGCTGTATCAATATTAAAGATATCTACAGGGGTTACTAAAATATCGAGCAAAAACTAAAAATTGTGTTTTTTGAAAAATTGAAATATTGCCGTCATCTTGCAAACAAAGTTTAATGAAATTTGGTAGTAGGCCTTTTTTAAGAACCGTAGCCAATTTTGATATTTCTTATGACCGCCATATTGAATTTATACGTCAATAAATAGAGCATTAAAAGAGCTTTTCAACCATGTATAATAAGTATTTCTTTAAATGTCGGAAAATGTGAATTTATTTAAAAAAGTGTTTTTTACTTGGTTGGCTGTAAAACAAAGGCCGTAGTTGCGTTTGTTGTCATACCTACGTAACTATCTGTCAAAACTTGTCATTTATTTGATTTATCTGTTGGAGTCTTAAAATTTCTAAATTACTTAAGATTTTTTTGAGTCACATTATCAATCAAATTTAACATGGAAAGGTTTCCAAATTGGGAGAAAGTAGATATGTATGAATGTTATATTTTGTGTTATAAGAATGCTGGAAGAGCTCGAGACATGTACTTTTAGAGATATCCCTAAAGACGACAACCACGTTTGTCAATCTTCAGAATACTTAGAAATAATTTAATTGAATATGGTTCCTTTACAAAACAAAATCCTAATCGACAACCTGATGAAAATATTGAAGCTCTGGTTTTTCAGAGTGTCGTTGACAATCCTCGCATCTCCCTTCGTGAACTAGAAAATAATGTTGAGGTACCCAAATCAACAGCACAAATAATTCTTAAAAATATTTAGTATCATCCATATGCAACACATATTAGTCAAGCACTCCGAGATAGTGACTTTGTGGCCTATTAAAATGCGTTGGGTGACATTTGTGGCAGCTTAAAGACGTTGCCGCCATTTTGTGACACTGAAACCCACTGAATAATTAAACAAATATCTGGAAGCAGAACTGTATTTTCCAGCTAGGTAAAACATTGATATGCCCGGTAACTTTTATACAGTGGAGAAGGGAGGGTTCAGAAATAAGAAAATTTTAAGTGCGCCACATTATTTAATACCAATGTTTTACAAAGAAGATCTTAAATAAAATACAGTTCAACCCAAACGTTGCAGCCAAACAATGAAATTCTACTTACTTCCGAGGCTTCCAGAATATTTATGTAATTAAGAATAACCAAAAAAAAAATAAACAGAACAAAATTCTAAAAGATTGAATTAAGATGACAAAACTAGAAGTACTTTACAGGTAGATGGACTCCTTTAACAGGTCATTGTGTACCTACATCTGAGTCAGTAGCATAGGACTCAATTATATGAATGATGGTAAAAAAAAATATACTTCCAAAATCGTTCCATCATAGGGGAGATCTGGACCAAATATCTGCTGTCATCATTCTACGTTGGGTAGGATGAGACAGACAGCAACTCAGTCCGAGATCTACCCCATGAGGTAGAACAGTGTAAGGAAACTGCTGGAAAAAAAATATAACCTCATCTCTCTTTTGTCTCCGCAAAGTTGGTTCACTGGATTGTACAAATAACACAGAAATTTAGTTCATCTTGTATATTTTGATTGTAAAACCTGAGAAAAATACCAAACAAGTCAGGGACAAAATAGCAAGGCACTTTAAATAGGGCCAAAATAGCAAGGCACTTTAAATTTGACAGTAAAATTATCTTAAATAAATGAAATGAAGGAAACAAGTCAATGTTGTAAATATGCCGCAAAACTAGGGTTATGACGTCATACCTTATCTTGCGTTTACAAGAGGTGTCAAATTATACTGTAAAAATTATATTGGAAAAGGTTATGTCTAAATTATATTGTGAAAATTATATATGAAAAAAAATTATAGTTAAGGCTTGCTCCTACCTTGGTCCTTGATTATTTTATGTATAAATGTGTGTTCTAGTTTGTAAACCTGGAGTTGTCCAGACACCTCCTCACTGCTACTGCTGCTCCTGGTTTGCTCGCGCCTCCCCTAAAGATCCCTTAACAAATGGTACTAGGGCAGCACATGGTTGTAGAAAGGTTGTGGGATTCTTGCCCGAGCGTAGAAACCCTGTGGAAAATGAAATGTTTCAGTTTCCTGAAGAACCCCATGTCGACTCAGTAAAATACAGCAGATTTAAACAGATGAACTAAAATAACCCTTCGTACTTTTCCCAGGGTTACAACTGGCTCGTCCGGCTTCCCACCAGCGTCCAGCACAGCTGTCGGTGGAATGAACAGGGCTGTAGATAAAGGAGAAAAACAATATATAGTTTTTATCCAACACGTGGTTAAAAATAAAAACGCCAAAAATTCCCCACGTCTTTTGTCAAAAAAAAAGTACATTTCACACGAAAAATAATTACAATTTGGGAGGCAAATATTATCTTAAAGAGTCCTCAAATAATAAAGAAATAAAAAAAATAAAATCGAACTTACCGCTGCTCTTTCCGTAGAAATGGCGTAGGCCGACTTAAAATCCCCTCAAAAGGGTGCGAGCGTCACTCTAGATTACCCTAGACACGACGGACTCACTCCTCACAGTCTCTGGGATATCTCCTACAATCGCTGTAGTGCCAATCCAAAAACAAAGGCGATCCCAGAGACCTGTTGCCGACCCAGCCAACGCCGTTGAGAACACAAAAAAAATGAAGTGGCCGGAAACCGTTTTGTAAATGACAGTAAAACGACACGACTGAAAGAAAAGACCCGCGGTTTTCAAACTAACCAATGAGGAAATACAGCAATAGTTCCATACCGATATATAGGGGCCAGCACCGACCAAGGGGACATTGAAATTAGGTAAAACGCACATTGAGGTGTTGTCGGATCTATTTCCACGGTTGAAATTTTTATAACAAGGACGTCGAAACACCCTCCATACATAGACCGAACATTTGCTTACCGGACCCTTGCCGACATAGCAAGTAGAAGGAAAATAACCAGACGGACTATAAGAAGCTCAGCATTGAAACCATCAACTGTAAAATCAATTACTGGAGATCAGAACTTGCATCAAACCCAGAAATATTCGAACACTCAATCAATTCCCATATGAGTAAAGCTATACTAAGTGTAGAATTTAGTTGTACTTTAGTTACAGTTTTAGTCAAAAGTTTCCTTCGCTCTTTATAAATGTTTTGTCTAATATTCATATGGTTTAACGCCATTTTTGTAAAACATTTCTACAGTAATAAAGTTGTTTCTGAACCTGAACCCAAAAATACACACTGAACTACTGCTTAAATGTTAAGTTACACGATTTCGTTTATTCTTTTAGTCTTGGTTTTTATCCCTCGTTTATCTCCCATTTACAAAAGCGCATAACTCGTATTTATTTTATCTTCTCCTCATCAAATTAATAAAGATATCAGAGGGGCGGGGCCTCGGTTGTTACTGGTCAACCCAAATATGTTTTCGTACTATCAAAACTAGTTAATCCGTGAAGGATATGACGTTCGGATTGTCCCAATATCCTCGAAAATAAACGTAAGGGAATGAAATGTTCATCTAAATGTTTCCTTCCTGTTACTGAAACCATTTGTGATGCGGCAACGCCGCCATTCCCCAGCATAACAGCTGTTTAACTTTATGAGCGTCAAGTAAAAGACGAAACTACAGAAATAAACAAAACAATCAAAAGTTTTAATGTGATTTTCCCGAAACCTGTGATCTTAAATTCCAATTACGATGTCCAGATAATGCGATGTGCGTAGTGTCCACAGTAATTCGATGGAATGTCTCCTTTATAAGGTAACTTTTTGGACACTATATAACCTCCAAACCTAGCTCTATAAAATACCCTTAATTTGTGTACAGGAAGACGAGTCAAAGAGCCTTGATTATTTACCTAAATAAACAAATATGTGACGTTGTCTTAAACGTAAAAATGACACGTTACATAATCCCCCCCCAACTTCAAGACGATTAACCTAAAAAGGTTAATCGGAGAGGTCCGCTGCCGACTTAAGGTCTTTGGCATGCCAACTCCCTGGTAGTATTTTACTCGATGGTTCCTGAAGCTCAAATATCCATGGAGAAATTTTATTCCTAATCACAGGACCAACGAATTTCGGTGCTAACTTTTTCGAGAAAAACTTCGCAGCATCTGACAACACATAATTCTTCTTCCAAACACGCTGACCCACAACAAAGTTGGGTACCCTTGTACGCAAATTATACTGAACTACGTTTCTCTCTCCTGCCACCTCTAACCTTCTCTTAACATCAGCATAGAGCTTCCGGAAACCTTCGTTCTTACTTTCAGCTGCGGATTGTACACCATTCTCTTCAGATAACAAAACTGGGTTGGAGTAATCTTTTCCTGACAAACACATATTCCTACCAAAATTAACAAAGAAAGGAGACATCCTGGTCGTCTTATGGGTTGCAGTACGAATCGCGCAGGCAAGTTTATGTATTTGTTCGTCCCACTTCCTGTGGTTGTCTTTCACATAACAACATAACATGGTTTTTAACGTACGATTCGTCCTCTCTGTTGGATTTGCTCTGGGGTGATAATACGGATTATACTGAATTTTAACCTGATAACTCTCAGCAAAACGCTTAAACTCATTACTTTTGTACTGAGGGCCATTATCACAAAGTATCAAACGGGGTACTCCGAAGACCATAAATACTTGTTCCTCAAGGTGCTTGACAACAGCTTGAGTAGGGGCTGTTCGCATTGGAAAAACTAAGGAAAACTTACTCAAATAGTCCGTAACGACGAGAATCCAGCAATTACCCTTTGTCGAACGAGGTAGAGGTCCACATAAATCTGTTGAGATAATTTCCCAAGGACGAGTTGGTTTTGGGTGAGATATCATCTGATCAGATACACCTTGTGTATCACCTTTATGAGCTGCACAGACAAAGCATTTCTTTACAAAAGTTGCCACGTCCTGGCGCATTTTTGGCCAATAATATTTTTCTGCCAGTCTGTGGAAGGTTTTATACACACCCATGTGTCCTGCGGTAGGAGGATCGTGAGCTTCTCCAATAATTCTACGCCTATGATCTTTGGGGACTACCTCTTTCCAATATTCGTTAGATGGTGAAAGTTGAGGGTATTCTTGTTTGACATATTTATACAACTTATTATCAGTGTATCTCCAATTCATAAATTTTAATGGTGATTCTACGACCCTCTTTACCATCTTTTGGTACCATCGATCTTTTATTGCTGTTGAAACGTCTCTGGGCTTCGAAATTGTATCAATCATAGGTACTGCACGAGACAACATGTCCGGGACAACTAAATCTCTCTTTTTCCGATGGATTACTTCAAAGTCATATTGCTGCAGTTTTACAGACCAACGAGCAAGTCTTCCACTGGGCTCTTTCAAGCTATGAAGCCATTTTAAGCTAAAATGATCTGTTATGACCTTAAATGAGATCCCCTCAATATAAGGCCGGAGCTTCTCTATCGCCCAAACCAATGCCAAACATTCTCGCTCGGTGGTCGTGTAAACACGTTCTTGCTTAGTCAAAGATCGACTCAAATAGCATATGACCTTGTCTCCTTCAGGATAAGGTTGCGTTAAACATGCTCCTATTCCATATCCTGATGCATCTGTTTGAATGACAAATTCTTTGGTATAATCTGGACATGTAAGAATCGGCGCAGTCACTAAAAGTTCCTTAATCTTAATAAATGCTTTTTCGCAGTCTGGAGTCCAATCGAACTTTTGATTTTTCTTAGTTAGAGCTGTAATCGGAGCTATTATCGCTGAAAAATTCTCTATGAAACGTCTGTACCAGGATATTGTACCTACAACTCTACGAACTTCTCTGACAGTTCTTGGCCTCTGGAGCTCAAACATGGCTTTAATTTTATTAGGGTCAACTCGGATGCCTCGACGGTCCACTACGAATCCTAAATAAGTCATTTCTGGCCTACACAGTTGGCATTTTTCCCAACTTACCGTTATCTTTGCATTCTGCAATCTTCGTAGGACTTCCTCAAGAATTCTAAGATGTTCAGAAAAGCTCTGTGTGACAATTACGAGGTCATCGAGATATACGTACACGTAGGGGTCTAAATCGTTTCCTATGATGCTATCTATGAGTCTCTGCCAAGTTGCAGGTGCATTATGAAGACCAAATGGTAACCGCTTAAATTGGAAGAGACCTCGTCGACAGATGAATGCTGTTAGTGACTTCGATGATTCTTCCATTGGTACTTGCCAATAAGCGCTTTTGATATCTAAAGTTGACAAGTATTTAGCATCTTTCAACTTGTCAAGAGTCTCGGATACGAGTGGTAAAGGATAACTATCACGCGCCGTCACTGAGTTCAATTTGCGGTAGTCTACACAGAAACGATATTTCTTTGTGTTTTTCTTTTGTACCATTACCACTGGTGAAGCCCATGAACTACTACTACGTTCTATCACATCCATTTTCAGCATTTCGTCGATTTCGTCATCAATAAGTTTTTGAATGACCGGTGAGACCTTATATGAACGTTGTCTTATCGGTGCTGCATCTGTTGTAATCTTATGCTCTACCCTGTCTGTACATCCTAGTGAGTCACCCATAATAGTCTTATATTTAACGACCAATTCCTCTAGTCGTTCTGATTCATAAGGTGTAAGAGTTGTTTGTTGGTCTGATGTTTCTAAAGAACAAATCACATCTTTATTATCGGCAAAGTGCCACTCATTAGTACTTAAGTTCGGTACTATACCCATCGAAATCCAAAAATCTAATCCTAAAATCAAAGTGTGCGGCAATTCAGGAACGACGACGACCTCTATTAACCTAAATTTATCTTGAACTCGCATAGTCCAATACTACTCGTGCTTTGACCATTTGCCACAATACAACTCGTCTTCTTTGTCGTATCAAGTGAAAAACCAAACCTCTCGATGATTGACCAACCATGATTCCCTAAAAAGGTACGTGAAGCCCCGGAATCCAACAAACCTAATAACTTATTTCCGAGCACATCCACCTCTAAATAAGGCCTCTCATCTTTGCGAGCATGACTTATCACATAATCTAAGACATACGTTAGCCTATCGGTCGATGCTTGTTCAGGCTGACTCGAAGGTCGACCACCTACGAGCGCCTGGGTCCGTTTCCCTGACGATTACAATTTCGACATTCTCTGATTGTTACCCCTGCCTGTCCACACGAATAGCACTGTTTGCCTCTAGGTAATGCGCACCCGATCGCCATGTGCCCTGTTTGGTTGCAGCTATAACAAACAACGTCCCTATTCGCCCTACCAGAACCAACACCCTGTGGTGGTTGTACATCCCTGTCACTTACGCTAGACTGACCACTAGGTGGTTGTTGTCTCTCTCTATCAGCCCTAGCAGAGAAACTGCTTTCTGGCTGCTGCCTATTCCTGTCGAATCTATTAGCAGGATGATTTAAATTCTGTAGGTTCGATGTCCCGGCGCCTGATATCTGAATTGTATCGATCCCTGTTGGAGAATCGTCATTATCGCTCTCTACGTCAACGTAGGCTAAGTCAGGTTCAATAGATTGGTTTTTCCTAGGTGTAAAATTCTCCTCTTCTAAACCATATCTCTGGTCTATTCTACGACACAGATCCTTTAAATGTGATAGGCTATTGACCTCAGTAGCAATCAACCCTTTCTTATAGATGTCCGCTATATTTCTGAAGACGATAGCTAATTTTGCCTCTTCAGAAACAGGACAGCCAAGTCTTTGGAAGTATGTGTTCATGACAGCAATATAGGTCCCTATAGACTCTCCAGGGCCTTGTTTACGTTTTTGTATTTCCTTCAATAGCTTCTCGTCATATGAAGAAGGAAGATATTCTGCCATGAACCTTTGTTCCAGCTGTTCCCATGTATGGACTTCTCTACGTACATCTTTGTAAAAAGTATAAGCTGACTTTTCAAAAAGATCAATGCCCGAAATCAGTAAAACCTTTTTGCTGACTCCTCTAGCCTGACACAACTCGTCCACTCTCTCGAAAAATGCGGTGACGGAGATTGTACCCCTCTCGCCTGTAAACTTTAAGTTCCATTTATGTGGAGGTACAGGTGCAACGTGATATGAGGTACCAGGATCACTTGACATTGGTACTGGCGACGAACATGAAAATGGTCGTGACTGAGCAATTGGTGCTATGCTACTTTGGAGGGCAGCCAAACTCAAAGGAACGGTAGACGGTTGTTGATAATGAAAAGCTGATGTACCGTAATTCTCAATCGGCATAGGGAGTGGTGCCTGTATTGGTGCATGAGTTGGGTTCGTTAGCACTTGCATTTGCACTGGAGCAATGACCGGCGGAGGTACAGGTGCAACGTGATATGAGGTACCAGGATCACTTGACATTGGTACTGGCGACGAACATGAAAATGGTCGTGACTGAGCAATTGGTGCTATGCTACTTTGGAGGGCAGCCAAACTCAAAGGAACGGTAGACGGTTGTTGATAATGAAAAGCTGATGTACCGTAATTCTCAATCGGCATAGGGAGTGGTGCCTGTATTGGTGCTTGAGTTGGGTTCGTTAGCACTTGCATTTGCACTGGAGCAATGACCGACGGTTGGTTCGTAGGCTGTTGAGCTGTTTGTGTGCTCGAGTGCTGTGGTTGCGGGAAATGAGACTGGTTTGGTGTGTTGCCAGCATTTGTTGAGTGGTCTGAGCCTCGACTCGTTGATTGGGTTTCAGATGCTTCATCATCATCTGAGGTCACGCCAACTCTTAGTAAATCTGTTGCTTGGCTCTGCAATCTCCCAATCAAACTCAAGGTTTCCGCAACCAGTATGCCTTTGGTTTGACTTTCTTCAAAGTTAGACGGATTCATGTTATTTATCCTGGCCAACACGTGTTCCAACCTCACGGCGATTTTTCTAAACTCTCCCCCTTTACTCGTACCCGAGAACTTCTCTACCAGCGGTACCAGACTATCAAGCTTCTTCATGCAGCTAAAAGCATCCTGGCCAAATCTAAAGGGATACGGAGGGTATCTCATACTTCCATCGGTCCTTTCTCTCTGTCTAATCAGTATGAGCTGTTGCTTCATCTCTTCCACCGATCCAATGGCTAAGCCTCTCCATGTTAATTCATAGATTAACTCGTCCTTGACTAAGTACCTTATGTCAGACAACCGACTCAAAGAAATAGCCATGGTGCCTCTTATATTATTAAAACTTTAAACTTTAAAACTCTTGTAAAATATACCTCCCAATTAAAAAAAACTAAACCACGCAATAACAAACACAAAGTTCACTTTAAACTCACTAGTGAAAATCACTATAAATTTTATCACAAATGTAGAAAATATAAAACTTAAATATGGGCAGACGCGAACAAAATCGAAGAACACCGGAGCAGTAAGAAAATAAAATTTATTTGCATTTAAAAATGTAATCATAGTTTATATTAAGTATTTGTACAACCAACTATGACGTCCAACCCTGCAGAGAGAAATAACTACTTAATTCCTAAATTAGAATTAACAAGTAGCCATAAGAAAAGTTTAAAAAAAATAAAAGAGAGACAAGAGTTTTGGCAGTGTTTAGGTCTTATGTTCCACTCCTGCGTGAGTAAAACCAAAAAAAAATAATTGCGCTTATCCTAGCTGAACTGGATTAAAATTAAAGTTAAGTGATGTTTGTTTACCTCAGCAACCGAATAGGTAAATTTATCCCTAAATGGAACGTACAACAGACTACCTATAACAAAAAAAATCCCAAAGCTGTTGTACACAGTCAAAGCTAGGGTATACTCCTGCTATTGCAGAACGGCTCCACTAATAAAATCCTCAAAAAAAAACCCAAATCGCCGTATACAATGATTTTTCTAAAAAGAAAAAATCAAAACCCACTTTAACCTGCTTACCTACTCTGAGTTTACACGAAACATGCATTGCTTAAGGTCACATCATCCCTTAATATATAAGTGAACGCAATAAACGTCGGAACAGATGTTCATGTTATAGAAATCGTAAAATATGCTCAATTAAAAAAAAAATCCGCTCGCTGAAATTGCGTCGAATTAGACTAGTAAGGATGTTGTGTGTAATTAAAAAAATTTAAAAAAAATTACCGATGTTATTAAAAAATTTACAGAAATAACGTCTTGGTAGGACTGCAACTCTCTAATCTTCATTAAAATGAAATTCCCAAAACTTAAACTAAATTGATGCAAACCATGGTCATGGTCAAAATGACCCTAGGATCGTACCGAAAGGTGTCCAAAAAAAAATTAAAAAAAAATTTTTTGGTGTCGACCACAGTAGTCCAATAGTCAAAAAAAATTAATTAGTGACTCACTAAAATTTTCAAAAATTACTCCACTCTGATAGGTGGTTTGGAGTAGGGAGAAGAAAAAAAAAATTAAAACGAATGATGCTAAGTTGTTAAAACGTGAGGGATCGAAATAAAATTATATTTTAATTCAGCAAAAAAAAATGTTTAAATAAACTGGTCAAACCATTGTAGGGGCAAGGTACTACTATGCACCAAGGAAAAAATGTCCAACAAGAAAATCAAGTTTCCCTTTTAAAAAAAAATATTTAAAGAAAAATATTTAAAAAAATATTTTCAAAAAAAATTAAAAATGTTTAAGTGGGGTTGCAGCTCCTATTAGTGAACCTTAAAAAAAAATTTAATAAAATCAACACCAGAAAAATCTTATTCGAGTTGTCATGCAACAGTTTTTGTTCTTTTCCTTTAAAAAACAGTTGTCAATTCCCTTTCCTCTCCCAAAACTGTGGCAATGTGAAAAGTAAATGAGCTAGAAAAATTAATTTACTATACAAAAAAAAATTGAAAATTAAATTTACTTAAGAATCATAAGGTATAAAAATCGTAATTGCAAAAAAAACAATCAGTTTAGGAAAAGTTAAAAAAATATTTATGTTACAAAAAAACAAACGATGTTAGTATATTTGTTTAAAATTATTACTAAAGGAAACAAACAACGTGAGTACTCATTTACTGTACCACTTTAATAATGTGTACCTAAGTTTTAAACGTTGCACTCAACCCCGTAAAGAATTATCTTGTGTGCCCTTTCACAAAAAACAAATATGGAAACAATTTCAAGGTTCACCTATAAGAACGTTGTAAAACTAAATCTGCCTACTCAAGTGTCTTTACACACAACATCTAATCAAAACAAAAATTACTGCTTAATGCATTTTCAGATCCCTATTTCTGGTGTTTACGAGATATAAAATTAAGTTGGGCACTTTCCGCAACTATTAGTCAAAGCAAAATTACCAAATGTCCAAGGGCTAATGAGACCCCATCACTTACAAATGACATTTTGAAATGAAACAGTTGGGAATAATCCTGCGTAAAAACCAGAGAACAAAATCAAGACCCAAAAACTATTACATTAATTTTAAAAGAGCATAATAAAACCCCCGGCCCCAATTAAACTTTTGTTATCTCAACAAAACTCGGCCTAAAACCAAAATTTTTTTATTAGACAATTCCCCTATTCCCTAAGTATAATGTCAATAAAACCCAAAAACTTGTGATTTCCATTCCAATCCCATCTGGACCCTATATATTTTTCAAACGGTCAAACACCCACAGGCGAAACAATATCTTATTTCAAAGAAAGGGTGAAGATATTTTGAAGCACCCTGTGAAAATAGGACACTATTATGGAAAATTGTTCAGGTCAGTGTTAACTCACTAATTTTTAACCTAAATATATCTAGTTCCCTCATGTGCATGTTACTATTTTAATTCCTATCATAACTAAACAGATCACAAAAATTGTCTTTCTCCGCAAATCTGCAAGGTCCTGGAAGATGTGAGATTCAGCCTGTAGGCCAAATTTGGATGTATTTTAACTTAGCGAAAACCGAAGTTGCGAAATCCTAAAAAGATTAGCAGAAAGTCCTCGTTCCTCGATTTCTACACTCCGAACCAAACATTTATTCCATTTCCACCCAGCTCGCGGGAGGAAAACCCCTAATTATTGCAATACAAAAGGTACTACTATCATATTATGCATAACAAAAAAAATATATGCCCTCATTGTTTAGTCGCATCAAAGAAAACCTATTGTTTTTAAATTTATTCTTAGGTTGAAATCTTTTTTTTTAGAAATCAATGATCTTAAATTTATTGTTTAACCTGAACACTTTACCATTTATTCCACAAAAGTGTATTGTAATATAAAAATTTGCTTCATTATTTGAGGTCACCATCATGAAATTATATTAAAATTAAAAAAAAAATGAAATAAAAAAAAAATATTTCCCAATTGTCCACAACTTCCAAGTTTTCATCCCTAAATACCTAGGTACTTTCTCAGTCTAACACCATCCATCGTTATCCAACATAACGCTTTAATTTCAGAAGCAACAAAACGAAGATTAAGTGAAAAAGCTAAGCAAGTAAGTTGGAAGTTGCTTTACAATGGGCGCAGATGTAAGGCCCCCTCAAGTACACGCCACTGTCCTGAAATGCAAACTAACGAAAAAAACTGAAGACTAGCATATCTGCCGTCAAACAACATTTGGCATGAAATTAAAATAATTTCATATCATACCAGTATCCTCAAAAACGAAACGTTTTTTTTCCTATAAGACCCAAACACTTAACCAATAAATCTTGTTATTTAAAATTATGATTCGGAAGTAAAAGATTTATTTATTCCTGCCTGATCAACTAAGACAAAAAAATTCACCTTTTTGTAACTCAAGAAGTTCCCGTTTGGTCCCCTAAAAAAAATATAACCTGTCTGGTCACCCTTTAAAACTACGACCACTATACAAACCGTTTAGACCAAACAAGAATTCGAGAAGTTATGTTTACCGAGAAAAAATAATCTTTTTAAGAAAAATTAAATTATGTAAAAAAAAGTAGTAAAATTTTGAAATAATTTTTACCAATTACCCCCGCCTCATTTATATTTAGTTGAAAGTCTCTCTTAAATTCACTGACCAGTTTCACGGCCTCACAATGACATTACTTAAAAAAAATTACTGAACTTTACAAATGAACTAAAAAAAATATAAAAAAAAAACTTATATCTATATCTGTCTCAGTTAAACATTTCTTTTGTGGTATTATATCTAGTTGGGCTTCAAATTCATTTTCTCTGTATTCAATCCGGAGCAGGCAAAACTTCTCAAGGCTCAAACATAAATGTTTGCTCTCCGTTGGCCATGACCAAGCTATGACCTGAACGCAGAAAAAAATACAGAAAAAAGTAATTGTGAACCAGGAAAACTTTAATTGATAGAAATACCCGTAGGTCATTTTAAAAAAAATGCACTCCAAAGCCCAACGCTGTATTTTCTACCAAAAAAAAATTTGACCAGTCACAAAAACACAACTAGACAACTAAACTGGCAACCAAAGACCTAAAAAAAACTGTCTTTCAAAAAAAATACCCCAAAAAGAAATGTTAACTGGACTTTTGGCATTGATCTTCAGCCAAGGTGTTGCTCTAGGATTTTAGCCTTGTGTTTCCTAACCTCCCGAGCTGACACTAGTAGTAGTACCCTCCTCTGACCCGATGTAACTGAGTGACGTAAGGTCTTAATTGTCATCCAACAGTTACCACCAAAAAAAACAAGAAAAGAAAATGACGAAGCAAAATAAACTCATTTTCCTTTTCTTTCATTACTAATTAATACTTTCAACTAAACAAAGCTACCAGCTGTTAAGCTATATTTACTTTAAAACAACTCAGCCAAGAAAAATTTGTGTGAAACCCTGTAAAAATATTCCAATTTTCAGGGTGTGATATCCCACAAAAAATTAAAATCACCAAAAAAAATAACTTGTTGACCTAAATAAATTGACTGCACTAAAAAATTATCTGTGAAACAATTTCTATCTTATCACAAGCAGGAAATAATAAAATATAAATAAATGAACCTGCAGAAAAAAATTGTTAGAAAAAAACACACTACTTCTGGCATATATTTAAACCTAAAAAGACTATGTCTGGAGGTCCATCCACCTATAAATCAACAAAAAAAATTGAAGTAAATTTACATTGTTGTATTTATTTTTCTTTAAAAAAAATTAAAACATGTTTTTCCTACAAAAAAACTTTAAAGAATTAAGAACATGATTTGGACGCTGCTGAATAAAAACTCCCATGCTCTCTATCCACTTATTCTTCCTTAATAAATAAAAATGAATCTTTTATTTTCCCAGAAAAAACATGTGAAGATAAGCTAATAAAAACTATGAGAATCCCTAAAACAACAAAACGAGTTCCAAATCAACCAATATTACCAAAAAAAATATTTAAAAAGTGTTATTTCCGAAAACCAATTATCTTGTTGTTCATTAAAAAATTGATTGGGTATCAAAAAACACCGACAGCCACTGAAAGCCTGTAACCTGGCTTTGGCTGTACCACAAAAAAATAATTTTTTTAAAAAAAATTCCAAAAAATTCAAAAAAAGTTTTTCCTTTTTTTTTCACATTAAAAAAAGGACAAAAAAAATTAGATGGTGTTAAAAAACTAGCCAAAACACACGTAGGGCGCCAATTTGTGGCCTATTAAAATGCGTTGGGTGACATTTGTGGCAGCTTAAAGACGTTGCCGCCGTTTTGTGACACTGAAACCCACTGAATAATTAAACAAATATCTGGAAGCAGAACTGTATTTTCCAGCTAGGTAAAACATTGATATGCCCGGTAACTTTTATACAGTGGAGAAGGGAGGGTTCAGAAATAAGAAAATTTTAAGTGCGCCACATTATTTAATACCAATGTTTTACAAAGAAGATCTTAAATAAAATTCAGTTCAACCCAAACGTTGCAGCCAAACGATGAAATTCTACTTACTTCCGAGGCTTCCAGAATATTTATGTAATTAAGAATAACAAAAAAAAAATAAACAGAACAAAATTCTAAAAGATTGAATTAAGATGACAAAACTAGAAGTACTTTACAGGTAGATGGACTCCTTTAACAGGTCATAGTGTACCTACATCTGAGTCAGTAGCATAGGACTCAATTATATGAATGATGGTAAAAAAAATATACTTCCAAAATCGTTCCATCATAGGGGAGATCTGGACCAAATATCTGCTGTCATCATTCTACGTTGGGTAGGATGAGACAGACAGCAACCCAGTCCGAGATCTACCCCATGAGGTAGAACAGTGTAAGGAAACTGCTGGAAAAAAATATAACCTCATCTCTCTTTTGTCTCCGCAAAGTTGGTTCACTGGATTGTACAAATAACACAGAAATTTAGTTCATCTTGTATATTTTGATTGTAAAACCTGAGAAAAATACCAAACAAGTCAGGGACAAAATAGCAAGGCACTTTAAATAAGGCCAAAATAGCAAGGCACTTTAAATTAGACAGTAAAATTATCTTAAATAAATGAAATGAAGGAAACAAGTCAATGTAGTAAATATGCCGCAAAATTAGGGTTATGACGTCATACCTTATCTTGCGTTTACAAGAGGTGTCAAATTATACTGTAAAAATTATATTGGAAAAGGTTATGTCTAAATTATATTGTGAAAATTATATATGAAAAAAAATTATAGTTAAGGCTTGCTCCTACCTTGGTCCTTGATTATTTTATGTATAAATGTGTGTTCTAGTTTGTAAACCTGGAGTTGTCCCGACACCTCCTCACTGCTACTGCTGCTCCTGGTTTGCCCGCCCCCTTAGCACATGGTACTAGGGCAGCACATGGTTGTAGAAAGGTTGTGGGATTCTTGCCCGAGCGTAGAAACCCTGTGGAAAATGAAATGTTTCAGTTTCCTGGAGAACCCCATGTCGACTCAGTAAAATACAGCAGATTTAAACAGATGAACTAAAATAACCCTACGTACTTTTCTCAGGGTTACAACTGGCTCGTCCGGCTTCCCACCAGCGTCCAGCACAGCTGTCGGTGGAATGGACAGGGCTGTAGATAAAGGAGAAAAACAATATATAGTTTTTATCCAACACGTGGTTAAAAATAAAAACGCCAAAAATTCCCCACGTCTTTTGTCAAAAAAAAAGTACATTTCACACGAAAAATAATTACAATTTGGGAGGCAAATATTATCTTGAAGAGTCCTCAAATAATAAAGAAATAAAAATAATAAAATCGAACTTACCGCCGCTCTTTCCGTAGAAATGGCGTAGGCCGACTTAAAATCCCCTCAAAATTGTGCGAGCGTCACTCTAGATTACCCTAGACACGACGGACTCACTCCTCACAGTCTCTGGGATATCTCCTACAATCGCTGTAGTGCCAATCCAAAAACAAAGGCGATCCCAGAGACCTGTTGCCGACCCAGCCAAAATTCGTTAGCAAAAAGACCAGGCACGCCGTTGAGAACACAAAAAAAATGAAGTGGCCGGAAACCGTTTTGTAAATGACAGTAAAATGACACGACTGAAAGAAAAGACCCGCGGTTTTCAAACTAACCAATGAGGAAATACAGCAATAGTTCCATACCGATATATAGGGGCCAGCACCGACCAAGGGGACATTGAAATTAGGTAAAACGCACATTGAGGTGTTGTCGGATTTATTTCCACGGTTGAAATTTTTATAACAAGGACGTCGAGACACCCTCCATACATAGACCGAACATTTGCTTACCGGACCCTTGCCGACATAGCAAGTAGAAGGAAAATAACCAGACGGACTATAAGAAGCTCAGCATTGTAACCATTAACTGTAAAATCAATTACTGGAGATCAGAACTTGCATCAAACCCAGAAATATTCGAACACTCAATCAATTCCCCCATGAGCAAAGCTATACTAAGTGTAGAATTTAGTTGTACTTTAGTTACAGTTTTAGTCAAAAGTTTCCTTCGCTCTTTATAAATGTTTTGTCTAATATTCATATGGTTTAACGCCATTTTTGTAAAACATTTCTACAGTAATAAAGTTGTTTCTGAACCTGAACCCAAAAATACACACTGAACTACTGCTTAAAGGCACAAGAGTGTTCAGATGTTAAGTTACACGATTTCGTTTATTCTTTTAGTCTTGGTTTTTATCCCTCGTTTATCTCCCATTTACAAAAGTGCATAACTCGCATTTATTTTATCTTCTCCTCATCAAATTAATAAAGATATCAAAGGGGCGGGGCCTCGGTTGTTACTGGTCAACCCAAATATGTTTTCGTACTATCAAAACTAGTTAATCCGTGAAGGATATGAGGTTCGGATTGTCCCAATATCCTCGAAAATAAACGTAAGGGAATGAAATGTTCATCTAAATGTTTCCTTCCTGTTACTGAAACCATTTGTGATGCGGCAACGCCGCCATTCCCCAGCATAACAGCTGTTTAACTTTATGAGCGTCAAGTAAACGACGAAACTACAGAAATAAACAAAACAATTAAAAGTTTTAATGTGATTTTCCCGAAACCTGTGATCTTAAATTCCAATTACGATGTCCAGATAATGCGATGTGCGTAGTGTCCACAGTAATTCGATGGAATGTCTCCTTTATAAGGTAACTTTTTGGACACTATATAACCTCCAAACCTAGCTCTATAAAATACCCTTAATTTGTGTACAGGAAGACGAGTCAAAGAGCCTTGATTATTTACCTAAATAAACAAATATGTAACGTTGTCTTAAACGTAAAAATGACACGTTACAACTTAAAAAGAAGAACTTTGTTTTGCAACTGGTTCATAAAAAAATCGCAAGAAAACCCTCAATTTCCGCTTAAGGTTCTTTGGTCCGATGAAAGCAGGTTTACAAACTGCGGGGTGTTTAACAGATATAACTACTTAAATCGTGAGGTGTACCATCAAGTTAGGTGGTGTTTGAATGTATGGCTAGGAGTCATAAACGGACACATTCTATTTAACATTTTTCATAATAATTTGACGGCACCTCGATATCTAGAAATTCTACAAAATTTCGTGGACCAAATTTTAGAAAATTTGCCTCTTCAAGATGTAGCAAACATGTGGTTCCAGCAAGATGGAGCACCTCCACATAATGCAAGAATCATAACCGACTATTTAAATCAGCAACATGGAAATAACTGGAGAGAAATCGAGGTCCAGTTGCCTGGCCACACGAAAATCCTTGATTATTTAAAAGACAAATATGTTCTGCCAGTGTTGAGTGAAACCGTTCAATACTCCCATTTGAACCGGGGTGATTTGGAGAAATAAAGTGAACTTTTAATTTGTGTAAAAGTAAAAGTTCAGTAGTTACGCTATTTTTAAACTCTGAACCATTGTCAAAATTAACTAAAAGGTTTGGTACGCCGTGATGTGAGAAAAATGTCAATAATTTGTCGGCGATATCAGAGGCAGTCAGTGTTTTGAGATAGTATGCCTGAGCGTATTTAGAAAAGCTATCTATTACTGTTAAAAATTTATTATGTTCCGCGGTATAAGTGTCGAATTATAGGATTTCAAAAGGTTTAGTTGGGGTGGGGGTAATATTCATTTTTACTTTAACCGGGTGTCGTTCGTACTTGCTAATCTGACAAATTTCACATTGATTTATGTATGGTTGAACGGAACTTTTAAGATTTGGCCAGTAATATTTTATTTTTATTTTATATTCTGTTTCGTCGTCGCCCCGGTGATTGCTTTTTCCTTCATGATAGTTTTTTATAATTTCTGGAATGTCATTTTTTTCGGTAAGGTCTAGTAACTTGATTGTACATTTCTTAAAGCGTAATGAAGGATATTTAAAATTCTTCCTGACGACTTCGCAAAACGGTTCATAAAAGTCAGGTTCCTGGAAATATAAATAATAAAGTTTGTTCGGCAAAACATTTTCTTTTATGAAATTGATAATGTCATTTTCAAAATTAATCTGTGATATTTGAACTAAATACCTTCTTTTTGTCGAAAAAAGTATTTGTAATTTTGGTTTTACAGGAGAGTGCAATACTTTAGAAAAAATTTATTTGGTTGGCCCCATAGTTTACGGCTGTTTCTATTATTGGAATCCCCACGATAGGGTCTTCGTCGTTATTAGTATGTATAGTGATATCATCGTCGTTATTTGGGTTTGGTCTATTTGCTGTTTTTTTCTGTGTGATGGTCTTATCTACTTGTTGCTGAAATCCTGTCGAACGGGTTGACAGGGTGTCTACCTGTGCGATGTGTAAAATTGTCGGGTGTGATTTTGGTTAAATCAATCCCTAAATGCGAGTGTACCGTTAGGATCTCGCATGTATGGTTGATCCAATCAATAATCCAAATAAAATAAAAAGAACCAATTAATTAAATTGACAAATTTATAATTGATAAATAAAAAACTCTGTTACATAAACGATGTCCAAAATTATTAATTTTGTAAGTTAATAAAATAATAAAATAAAATCAAAAACATCAAAAAAACATAAAATCAAAAGCAATATAAAATTAATTAACAGCAAGACAAGACCCAAATGACAATTTAAGTTAAATACAAAAAATATAACTTACCAGAGTACTATCGGGAAATACTGCCCTGGTGGCATGTATATCATTTTAAACAACAATTATTATTTTGAAAAAATAAAATAAAAATACTAAAATGTTAATTTATCAAAAATTAACTTTTAAGTGAAGATAACTTTAAGCTTAATAACCTCAAGACTCAAAACTGAACTACCGACTTGTTTCCTCAAAGTTACGCTTTTTATGCAAGGGAGGCTGGGAGAACCTACCCTGGTAGGGAACTCATTATCCCCCCTTTGGAGAGCTTGGGGGAACCAAGTCAGTGGCGTTTCTTATAATCCTAGATTTTACTCTATCATTATAGTTAATGTGTTAGACAAGAGAACGTAACCAAAAACAGAAATAAAATAACATTTTTATTGACAACACTTTCTTATCTCAAAGTTTTTTGATAGCCAATCACGATAAAGGGAAAACCCTCTATCTACTTGATGTATCCCCTCGTTTAACCATTACGACTCCCACTCTAGACTTTTCAGCAGTTTTCCTGTCATCAACCAATTTTCTGTGTGGTAGGCGGCAACCAGTTGTTTACCATTTTGGAGGGAGGCGGAACCACTTTCTTATCTTAACAGAACCATATTTTGCGTTTTTCGTTTTTCCAAGATGGTTTCATACAGTGGCACAGTCAGGGGTAAATTCATTCCTGACATATGCCCCCCGCCAATTTGTCGGCGACCTCGACGAGAAGATGTCCCATGGGTCAAAGGTTGTTTGGATTTGACTATAACCAAACTCTGGAACCATTCATCTATTCTGTGGTACTGACGTCGAATGCTGGGAGTCGTTTTTAGGCTGTTCGGTGTATTTCCATGTGTTGCACACCATTGACATGTAACAAAACGAGGCATTAGTTCTGGGCTTATCAGTGTTGGCAGAGTATGAGAGATTTTGTGGTTGTCTTTACAATATTAAAAATTTTAAACTTTAGTTACTTAATCCTGCCTAATTTTTTTATTTTGAAATAAAATATATCAAAAGCTGATTTTATACATACAAAAATGATTTAAACTATTGTTACAAATTTAAGTATTTAAATTTTATAGTTAGAGTTTATTTAGGTTTAGTGTAGTATTAGGTTGACGTATTTTATGGTTGTATTCTTAATCTAGGTTTTAGTTGCGTTATCTGTGACAAACTGTTATGCGAAAGTCTAGAAAAGGGCTGGAATGAGTCCGAATCGAACAAGGATGGAAGAGTTCTCGAATAGTAGGCAGCCCTCATATATAAGGCCGGACGTCGTGCATCAGGCAGTCAGTCACAGATAACGTACTGTAGTGGTCGTGAGATATTAACACGAAGTTAATAGACCGATTATAGTAGTGAATTATTAGCAAGTTATTAGTAAGTTTAAGTGCGTGTTTTTGTACATAATTTGTCGAAATAAATTGACGTATCGTTTTCAACAATTGCGAGTTTTAATTTGTCGTTGTGAACCCGTAACAATTGGTGTCAGAAGTGAGGTTAAAAGAAATAAATAGTGCAAAGACTATCCTTACACAGTACCACCGGCTAGGACAATTAAAAAGAAGAACAGTAAGTGATTTTGCCAGAATATTCGGAACTGAATAGTGCAAAGACTACCCTTACATATTACCACCGGATAGGACAATTGGGCAGAAAAACAGTAAGTGATTTTTCCATAATATTCGAAGAAGTTCGATATTGTTTTATTCAAAAACTAAAAGAGATATTTAAGAATCAACTTCGACATTAACTTTACAGTCCAAAAATTGATAATTAGAGAGATTTTCTAGAATATTCTATAGCATTCTACGACGTTCTATTCAAAAACTAGAAGAGATATACAAATACCGACTTCGACATTAGATTAGTAATTTTAAAAGTAAGAATCAGAAAGAATTTCTAGAACATTCCATCACTTTTTACGACGCTCTATTCGAAAACCAGAAGAAATACCCAAAAAGAGACTTCGACATTAGCTTAGTAATTTCAAAAGTAAGAACTAAAAAGAATTTCTAGAAGATTCCATAACATTCTACGACGTTCTATTCAAAAACTAGAAGAGATATACAAATACCGACTTCGACAGTAGCTTAGTTATTTTAAAAGTAAGAATTAGAAATTATTTCTAGAATATTCCATAATATTCTACGACGGTCTATTCGAGAACCAAAAGAGATAATCAAAAAGTGACTTCTACATTTGCCTAGTAGCAGAAAGAGTAGCATTTACCAGTATATTCCAGAACATTCCATTAGGTTCTATTTAAGAATTGGAAGAGATATTGAAAAACCGACTTCGACATTCGCTTTATAGCCCTAAAATAGACGTTTTAAGTGATTTATCAGGAAGTTGATGCTTACTAGACAAGGATCGGCAAAGATGGAAGATCTAACTAAAATGATGCAGGCTCTAGCAGCTCAAATGGTTTAAAACCAGAACGATATAAGACAGACCATTGAGCAAAATCAGGACAATATGAGACAGACCATTGAACAAAACCAGGGCGATATGAAACGGACCATGGACGACATGAAGCAGACCATGGAACAAAACCAGAACGACATGAAACAGACATTTCAGCAAAGATTAGATGGCATTCAAGAAAACTTCGATCAAATAAAGAGCAACTCTGAACAGCTGAGAGAGGAGTTCAAGACAGCAACCGAAGACCTTAAGGAAGACATAACTCATAGAATGCAGACTGTAGAAGAAAAAGTGGAGACCAAACTACAGAATGTTAGAGAAGAAGTTTTTCAAACCATGGAAGAAAAATTCCAGGACGTGTCAAAACAGCTTATACAGCTCCAAAAAGAACACAACAAAATGAAAGCTCAGGGATGTGTTGTGAATTCCAACCAAAACATTAAGCCTCCAAATTTTGATGGTACGTCTTCCTGGTCTACCTACAAACAACAATTTGAAGCTGCCGCCGCTGCAAATAGTTGGAACGATGACGAAAAAGCTAGAGCTTTGTTAGTAGCTCTACGAGAACCTGCTCTTGGACTTTTACGGTCTATTCCAGCGGAACAAAAACAGAGTTACAATACTTTAGTGGCAGCTTTAGAAAGAAGATATGGAGATGAACATTTACGAAATTTGCATTGGTCAGAATTAAATATTCGCCAACAAAGAGCAGGGGATTCATTACAAGAGTATGAAGCGGATATCAGGAGGCTGATGTACTTGGCTTACCCAGAAATGCCAGAAAATTACAGAGATCCCTTCATGGTAGATCGCTTTATTAACGGCTTGCGAGACACGGACTTAGCAAAATTACTTCGTCGAGAACGCTTCCATAACAGCAGTGAAGTGTTGATTCGAGCCCGTGAAATTGAATCATCAAATAATATGTCCAGGCCAAAAGTAAGAGCTGTTTCAATTCAGGAGGGAGAAGAAATGAGCACTGGAGAGGAGGTCAAGTTAAAAACGCTAAACTAACTGTTTCAGTCACTAATAGAGAAGATTGATTCTTTGAAAGAAAGCAGACGATCCCCTCCAAATGTAAAGTGTTTCAGATGCGGACGTACAGGGAATATTCAACGCGATTGTCGTGTCCAAATGAGGTCTCGCTCACCATCTAGTGGGACAGAGTACCGAAGAAATCAGGAAAACTAAAACTAGTCAACGCAGAGGGGCGGGTGTTGGCTAATGGGAATTTAGTCCCCAAAATTTACTCTATCAAGAGCTTAAAACGCACTGCTGACAGTCTTAACATCGACGGACTTATTAATGGAAGAAAAGTTAATATAACAGTAGACACTGGTGCTGCCATATCATTGCTTAAGTTCAAAATTGCAACGAGATATAAAATTCGACCAACAGAAAAGAAAATAACACTTAAGACTGTGACTGGAGAATCCGCCGACGTGTTGGGGCAGACAGACATAGACCTACAGCTGGGGAGGTTGAAGATTCGCCACAAGGTATTAGTTGCAGACATAGAAGACGAATTTATTTTGGGAATGGACCTGATAAGTAAACATGGATTTGCGTTTGATAATAAACTTAACACCCTAAGATTTGGGAACGAAGAGTTCATTTTGTCAAATAGTCACATCAATAAAGAACCAATAAAGGTGGTGGCAGTATGCACAACAAGACTAGTCGGTAACAGTGAGACCATAATTTTTGGGAGGCTAGAAAGTAAAACATCAAGCTGCGTCGGACTCATAAGCCAACAAAACACAACCAACACCTACCTCGTTGCAAAATCACTAGTTAAAACCGATAAAGACATCCTGATTAGAGTCGCCAATATTTTCCCAAATAGTGTCAAAATTAATAAGGGGGAGGTGGTAGCATTATTTGAACCAGTACAGAAAGTAACAAGATGTGAAGAGCCAACTTCCGAGGATACAAGCAAGTTACCAATGGAGGTACTTCAGCAATTTGAGTCAACTTGGCAACATCTCACCCCAGAAGAATTTAGTAAAGCGAGAGAGTTTATAGAAGAGCAAAGTAATATCTTCGAAACTAGGAGTAGTTCGGGACGCACAAACCTTATTCAACATACTATCAACACTGGCGATGCCCAACCGATAAGACAACCCCCAAGAAAACTACCAGTGGCCAAGCAAGAAGAAGTTCACAATCTCATTAATAAAATGCTCAGCGACGGTGTTATTGAAGAGTCATCAAGTCCTTGGTCATCTCCTGTAGTGTTGGTCACTAAAAAGGATGGAAGTACTAGATTTTGTGTCGACTACAGGAAACTTAACGATGTGACCAAGAAAGATAGTTACCCACTGCCAAGAATAGACGACACATTAACAACGTTGGCAGGATCATATTGGTTTTCAACTCTTGACCTGAAAAGTGGGTATTGGCAAGTAGGAATCTTTGAAAGAGATAAAGAGAAGACTGCATTCTCTGCTGGAAGTGGACTTTATCAGTTTAACGTGATGCCATTTGGCCTGTGCAATGCCCCAGCTACATTTGAAAGACTAATGGAAGTCGTTCTACGAGGCCTTACTTGGAAAACCTGCCTAGTCTATTTGGATGATGTCATAGTAATGGGGAAATCATTTCAAGATCATCTAGATAATTTACGAGAAGTATTCTCACGAATCAGGAACGCAAATCTTAAACTGAACTCAAAGAAATGTTTTCTGTTCCAAGAAAAAGTTGAGTTCCTGGGTCACGTCGTTTCCCGAGAAGGCATCCATACCGACGAAAAGAAGTTACAAGCAATAAAAGAATGGCCTCAACCTCGTGACAAACATGAATTGAGAAGCTTTTTGGGTCTGTGTACATACTACAGACGATTTGTAGAAGGATTCGCCAAAATAGCGTCTCCATTACATAGACTTACAGAAGATAAAGCTTCTTACAAATGGAATACCGAATGTGACCAAGCATTTAGAAGACTAAAAGCAGCATTATGTTCTAGTCCGATTCTTGCATATCCCATTCCAAAAGGAAAATTCATATTAGATTCTGATGCGAGCAACGATGGCATGGGAGAAGTACTCTCCCAAGTACAAGATGGAGAAGAACGGGTCATCGAATTTTTCAGCAAGAAGCTATCCAAACCAGAGAGAAATTATTGTGTTACTAGAAAGGAGCTCCTAGCCATAGTTAAATCCGTAGATCACTTTCACAAATATCTCTACGGACAAGAGTTTCTGATTAGAACGGATCATGCTGCGTTACAGTGGCTCATGAAAATGAAACAACCTGAGGGGCAAGTCGCGAGATGGATAGAAAAGCTACAACAAGACCATTATCAAATTAAGCACCGAGCGGGAAGGGTGCATAATAATGCAGATGCATTGTCCAAAAGACCTTGCCCTGAGGATTGTAAACATTGCAGGAAAATTGACCAGAAAGAAGGAATTACCTACGTGCGCCAGATAAAGTTAGAACCAGATGAAGAATGGATGTCGGCTTCGATTAGAACCACACAACTTAACGACAAAGATGTAGGACCTATCTTGCGATTGAAAGAAGAAAACAAGCCACGACCATCATGGCAAGATATCGCAAACCAAGGGGTGATATTCAAATCACTGTGGGCACAATGGGATTCACTGATAGTAGAGGAAAACATCCTTAAACGTGCCTGAGAAAGTGCCGATGGCCTTACTGTGGTTAATCAAGTAGTGGTTCCTAGGAGCATGGTAGACAATATAATGGCCAAATGCCATGGTGGAAAATCAGGCGCGCACCTAGGCATAAATAAAACCATGGACAAAATTCGAAACCGATTTTATTGGGTCAATTACTTTCAAGATGTGAAAAACTGGTGCCGCCGATGTTCGACTTGTGCAGCCAGCCAAGGTCCCAAAACAAGGTTCAGAGGTCAAATGAAACAATATAACGTAGGTCTACCATTCGAACGCATTGCTATTGATGTGGCCGGACCATTTCCAGAAACTAAAAAAAGGCAACAAATACATCCTTGTTGTCATGGATTACTTTAGCAAATGGCCAGAAGTTTTTGCTTTGCCTAACCAAGAGGCCGCTACAGTTGCGGAAGTTCTGGTAAATGATGTTTTCAGCCGACTTGGCATTCCTTTGGAACTACATCAAGGAAGAAATTTTAAATCGAAGCTCTTCCAGAATCTCTGTGACCTTTTAGGAATACATAAAACACGGACTACGGCTTTACATCCGCAGTCAGATGGCATGGTTGAAAGATTTAATAAAACAATAGAAGAACATCTGTGCAAAGTTGTGGATGAGCACCAAACAGATTGGGACCAATATATTCCATTGTTTTTGTTGGCCTATAGAACCGCCATTCACAATACGACAGGAGCTACTCCATCTAGTATCCTGTTTGGTAGAGAACTGCGTTTACCATGTGATATCATGTTTGGTTCACCTGAAGAAGAACACCTAGAGGTTAATGACTATGTCGAACGTTTAAGGCAAAAGCTGCACGATATCCATGAAGTGGTTAGAGAGCGAATAGAAATAGCCAGTGACCGCATGCAAGCGAGATATGACCTGAAAGCAAACTCTTCAGGGTTCAAAGAGAATGATCAAGTCTGGCTATGCAATACTCAACGCAAGAAAGGAAGATCACCTAAGTTGACACCACCATGGGAAGGGCCTTATAAAGTTGTTAAGAGAATTAATGATGTAGTCTACCGAATCCAGAAAAGCCCGAAGTCCAAGATGAAAGTTGTTCATCTAGACAGACTAAAACCTTACCTGGGATATGTTGATCGATGCGATCAAACCTGAAGAGGAGGATAGTGTTACAAATTTAAGTATTTAAATTTTATAGTTAGAATTTATTTAGGTTTAGTGTAGTATTAGGTTGACGTATTTTATGGTTGTATTATTAATCTAGGTTTTAGTTGCGTTATCTGTGACAAACTGGTATGCGAAAGTCTAGAAAAGGGCTGGAATGAGTCCGAATCGAACAAGGATGGAAGGGTTCTCGAATAGTAGGCAGCCCTCATATATAAGGCCGGACGTCGTGCATCAGGCAGTCAGTCACAGATAACGTACTGTAGTGGTCGTGAGATATTAACACGAAGGAAATAGACCGATTATAGTAGTGAATTATTAGCAAGTTATTAGTAAGTTTAAATGCGTGTTTTTGTACATAATTTGTCGAAATAAATTGACGTATCGTTTTCAACAATTGCGAGTTTTAATTTGTCGTTGTGAACCCGTAACACTATTATAGAACAAAATTTAGTTATAATTATAATACTTTTTATAAAGTTGGGTCTATGTAACAGAGCCGTACTTAAACACTAAGTAGGTAATTTATAATGTCTTGTTGCTTATTTCCATTTAATACATACAATAAGCAAAAAGACATCTTAATTTTGCCAAAAAAATCTCTCAAACTTTTTGCATAATAAACATATTATGACTAATATGTGTACATGCGTATCGAAACATCTTAAAACTCGAGTTTAAAAAATTAAGTAAAGGTTAATAAGGTTTCTTATTAGCCCAACCGATACTGACCTCTCAATAGGTAGGTTTTTTTGTACCAGCTGGTTTTTATTGATTTTCCCCAAAAAATTTTTTTTTAATTATATCTTGAGTTCACTCTGTATTGAGTAAAACTTGAAAATTTTCACCTGATGGAAGTGAAATTGTTGCAACTTGATTTTTTGTTATTAATTCCGGTAAATTAGTGTTGTTCTTCTTTTCTTTGAAAAATTTTATTAAGAAAATTATCATTATCCCCACTAAAAAAAGTAACATGCATGTAATTAAAAAAATTAATAGGACCTCCTCAGTTTTTAAAGCAGTCTCGAGATTTTTTAAATCTTCTGCTGTAACTGATTTATAAAACGAGAACATTGCTCTTATGTTTTGCTTCCACAGGATATATAAAATAATAAACGACAAAATTATATTCCAACAAAGAAATAAACCATTGTGCATATTGAATAACGTAGGTGGCTGAAGTGTTTTAATTTCATGAAAGTCGCTGACTATGTGTCTGACTGCCTCTGCTGTTGAAAGATTGAGATAAGGAGTCGCCAGCGACCAATTCTGATTTAGGCATTCTTTAAGATTTGTAAATACAGGGCTCGCCAAATGATTTTTGTCAAAAGAAATTAAAAATGATTCCAAAGTTGTCCATACTGTAGGAATCAAATGGATTCCTAAAGATGGCAAAATAATTTTTTGACTGCAAGGAAATCGTTTTTTAATCAAAACATCATTATTGACCAATAATTCGCATTGACAAGGAACTCTCATTTCTATGGCTCCTGGCTGGTCATAAAAATGTTCTGGTAAAAATTGTTCTTTATTTGGACATTTTATCTTTACTTTTCTTTTTAAATGAGTAAAAATAAAAGTGTCATCGTCAACTTTCGAGATGATTGTTTGATTTGAGTGATTACATTTTAAGGGACAAACTTGTGACAGTTCCTTAATGGTTTTGCCAAGAAGTAAATTTTGAGAACAAGTACTTCCAAAAGAAGTATCTGACAAATATAATGGCAAATAGCAAAGTTTATCTTTATATGGTTGACATTCTTGTATTAAAGTTCCTGTTATAGGCCTTACTGATACCAAAGTGTCGTCATAAGAGCTAGAATTTTTAGCTACCGCTATAAAATGATTTTGTTGTAAAAATGTACAAGTTGTGTTATACCAAGCAAAAGGTATAGGCAAAAGTTCATAAAGTTTCCAACTAACCTTACTGGTTTTTATTGGAATTTTTACTGTGACAACAGTATATGTTTTACTGTTGGCGCAATCAGCAATTGGAATTTGATAATATTTTAAGATATCAGTAAATGGTATTGCTAATTCGTTATCATAAATTTGAATAATTTTTGAGATATTTTTAAGTTCTTCTTGAAGTTTTCTTGGAGTTATTGTAAATTGTGGAATAAAATGAAATCTACACGAATTTGATAATTCTTGATTTTTAAATGTTAATAATAATTCAAGTGAAGCTAACAAATTTTTAAATATTTCGCGTCTTAAATAAATGTCATTTTTACTAGAATCCAAAAACTTTTGTAGATTTTTAACTTTAGTTTCTAAAATTTTAAAATTTGATGATTCAAAATGCGAAAAATTTTTATAATTATCCAAAAAGTTGTTAAATTGATATTGAAAATTTTGATAAATTTTGGAAACTTTAATTTTTAAATTTGTATCATCCATATACAAATTTTCAAACTGTCTTTTGGTAACCAAACCGCAGCACCATGACATTGCTCCACCCAAAAAATCTAAAGATCTTTTTGACCTACCCTGTATATCTGCAGAATCTCTAGCGGCCATATTATTGTTTATGGAAACGTCATGCAACAACGCTGTGAAGTTTAGTCTCAATCCGTCGATCTCCTGGAGAATTGCGCAATCGTGCGTGTCCAGGCAGTGTTCTTTTTCGGCGGTGCGTAGAGTTGCGTGATTCCATACGGTTGGTAATTGCGGTACTTCAAAAATGAGTGGAAACGAACTTTCGTGTATCGTGACGTCGGGAAGTTTGTGTAAATGTGCCCCTGGCACAATTTTTATTGTATTTGTTGAAAATCCAAAACTTATTAGTGATAACCTCAAACATAAGAAAAAAATACGTTATTTTCTGTTAAATCCTAGAAAAAATAATATTTAATAAAATTAATCTAATTTTATGAGTGATGGTGGTTAATCCTATGTTTGAAAACCCAGATGAAAATGACAAGCATACGCTTCTTACCTACAAGCGTATATCATAGTATAGTGTAATATATACTTCTTCTGCAATAAGTATATATCTTAATTATAACTAAAAAAAATACTTAGAAAGTTAGTAAATAAACATATTAACCAAAAAATTGTACCATTTTTTTTAATGGTAATAAAAAATAATTAAAAATGAAAATAAAATATTAATTGTTAGAATTTTCTCCATGATTTTCAAGCACGTCTAAGACATCTTCTATGTTTTGATTATGTGGATTATTTTGGGCCTGACGATTATTTTGTTCCTGATCAAAAATGTTATAAATCTCGTCTATAAAGCTTTCATCCATGTAAGGGATTGAAAAAAAATTTGGAAACGTCTCACTTATTGTTAAAATGCACATGCAGTGCGAATAAAGTTCTAATGCTTTTTCACTCAAACTGTTCATCGTCAACTGATGGTAACATTGGGCAGCTCCTTCAGGATTATATATAGGGCTACTTATATATTCTTTCGCCCAATTAGCGAAATGGCCAAATTCGGCCTCCAAAGGTACAATTTTTTGCTCAAACAAAAGATGAAATAAGTCATCAAGTTCTATTTTATTTACGACTGCTGGTTTAATAACGCGATAATAATATTCCCACCACCAGAGGAAGTTAGCACAGTTGAGCTGGATCTCCTGGCCATAAGAATTGGAACTGAAAAATAGGTGAGTTTTTGTTAAAAATGTTTATTTACATGAATTATTTGATTATTTTAGGTCAATTAATAATGACCTATATTTTTTCCTTTTTTTTTTAATTCTCCGCATTTTCCTCCCATGGATCATAGTATGGTAAAATACGAGAGACATGCACGACGTCTTTTTTTGAATTTTTTAATGTTCCTTTGCAAATTAAATAATCTACCTCAATTAGCTTTTTTTTCCACGATATAAGGACCAAAGTATTTTAATAGCAATTTCTCAGTACGCCCCACCTTTCGGATCGGTACAAAAATTTTAACTTTTTCGCCTTTTTCAAATTCAATATGCCTATGCTTGCTGTCATAGCGAATTTTGTCTTGCGCTTGTCTATCCTGTATATTTTTTATCGCGTTATAACGTACTACAAGGGCCCTCTTTTTAATTTCACTCACAAATTCCATTTTTGTGGGTAAATTAAGGGAAGCATCAGTTGGCAGTACTGGTTTCCTGGCATAAACCAACATAAAAGGGCTATACTTGGTTGTGCTTTGAACTGATGTGTTATAACTAAAAACCGCGTGACAAACATACTCGCACCAATCATCGTGATTTGAATTGGTGTATAAACTTAAGATATTTGCTAAAGTTTTGTTTAGTCGTTCACAGAGCCCATTTGTTTGGGGATGAAAAGATGTAGTAAAAAGTGATGTTATTCCCATAATTTTTAAAAGTTCTGAGACCAATTCACTTTTGAACTGGGCTCCGCGATCTGATAAAATAAAAGATGGAGTCCCGTGTCTGGTTATGACGTTTTCTAGTAAAAATTGAGCTACAGATTCTGCCTTTGCGTTTTTTAAGGGTTTTGCCTCAGCCCAACGGGTCGCAAAATCAATACATACACAAATAAATGTATTAGAGTTTTTACTTATTCTAAAAGGACCTAGCAAATCGATACCAATTTTTTGAAAAGGGTTGCCCAATTTTAGGGGTTGTAACAAACCTGCTGGCTTGGTTGTCGTTCCTTTTCGGAGTTGACAGTCTTGACAACCTTTCACATATTTAGCTACGTCTTTTTGCATACCATCCCAATAATACCTATATTTAATTTTATTATATGTTTTGAGAAAACCTAAATGACCAGATAAAGGTTCATTATGATTAGAAAATAAAACTTCATGTTTTACTGCGTTAGGTATTACCAACAGTTCGGAGTTTCCTTTATCGCTTGTGTTGCGTTTATATAAAACATTTTCGATTAAAATATAAGATTTTGATTTTTTTCGATCTAATAACGAAAAATTAATATCGTCCGGATTTTTTAAAATAGACATAATTTTTTCTAGTTTTTTGTCATTTTTCTGCAAAGTTGCAATTGAGTCACTGTCGAGAATGTATGTCGGTACGTCGTAGTCGTCCGGGTCTATTACAGAGTCCGGATAGTCTATCGGATTTCTAGATAAACAGTCCGCATCTCTGTGTGCTTTTCCACTTTTATGTTTTACAGTATATGTAAAATCGCTAAGTTTTATGGACAATCTGGCCAATCTTCCATTTAAATTTTTTATATTTTTTAACCAACACAAGGCATGATGATCGGATACTATGTCAACTTGTCTTCCGTACACTAAAGGGCGGAGTTTAGTTAAACTCCAAACTGCGGTTAACCCTTCTAGTTCTGAAGAACTGTAATTAGTCTCTGGCTTCGACAAAGTTCTGGAAAGGTAAACAACGGGATGCAATTCGTTTTTTTCATTTTTTTTGTAAAAGAATAGCACCTAGTCCCAATTTTGAGGCGTCTATTCTTAATTCACAGTCTAAATTTGGATTAAAATGAGCTAGTACGGGAGCTGACGTTAGTTTTGACTTTAGTTCCTCAAATGCGTCTTGGTGTTCTTTTGTCCATTTAAATTTAACATCCTTTTTAATTAAATTATATAGGGGTTTAGCAATTTTAGAGAAGTCTGGAATGTGTCGCCTATAAAAATTCATCATTCCAAGAATACTTTGAACTTTTTTTACTGTTTTTGGGGGTTGAAGGGCCTGAACTGCGAAAATTTTTTCTGGATCGGGTTTTATCCCTTCCTTTGAGACTATGAAACCTAGTATTTTAATTGTTTCCAACGTAAATTTACATTTTTTTAATTTTAAAGTTAATCCCGCATTTCTTATTCTGTCAAATACTTTTTGCAACCTTATTAAGTGCTCGTCAAAGGTTTTTGAGTATACTATGACGTCATCGATGTAAATTAGCGCTTCTGACCATTTTAAACCTTCAAAAACTTTGTCTGCTAATTTTTGAAACCTTGCAGGACCGTTACAAACTCCAAAGGGCATAACCTGATATTCCCACAGTCCGTCTTGTGTAATAAATGCTGTTTTTTCTTTAGAAGATTCCTCTAAGCTTATTTGCCAAAAACCGCTAAACATATCTAAGCTAGAAAAATATTTTGCATCGTTTAGGTAAAAAAGTACGTCGTCCACTAGTGGAATTGGATATACCTCTTTCTTTGTTAGGAGATATATTTTGCGATAATCGGCACAGAACCGATAAGAGTTATCAGGTTTTTTAACCAATACAACAGGGCTAGACCAAGAGCTATTACTTGGCCGTATAATATTATTTTCAAGTATTTCTTTTATTTGCGAATTTATTATTTCTCTTTCTTTTTGTGACACCCTGTATGGTCTTGAGCTACACGGAGGGTTGTCACCTGTGTCGATAACATGTTGTGTCAAATTTGTAAACCCTACCTCCTTTGGGCTTAAAGCTAGAATATCTTTATTTTTATTTAAAAGATCTATCAGTGGTTTTTTATTCTGAGGAGATAAAGAATCGTTTATATTATATGAGAAGTCTGAGCTTATCTTGTTGACTTCCTTTGTTATAAATTCCGATAAATCCACATTGCAAATGCGTATTAGCCTTCCAAATGCTGTCCCAGCAAAAATTTTTATCTTAGATTGCTTGCAGCTTAAAATGCTTACAAAAACGTAATTGTTTTTAATATGAATAGGCGTTTGAATAACTAGTCCTTGTTTTACTAAGATTTGCTCATTGTGTTCAAAATAAAAATTAGAAATTGCCATCTCAAGTGGATAAGAAAACTTTGGAATATAAAGTTCTACTTCTACAATACTGCCAAAAGTTAAAATTATATCATGGGCGAGACAAACCTTGAAGTTCTTTTCGATTTCGTGAACTTCATTTAAAGTCAAATAATTTTCTACCAGAGATTGTGTAAAAGGCACAGAAGTCGATATTTTTGAAAAATAAATATTTTTTTCTAGAAAGTTTATAACAGCTCCATATTTATATAAAAATTTGACTCCCAAAAGTAGTGGTTTTGGTAAAGTTTGAATAACCAAAGTATCAACTGTAATTTTCGAATTTCCAAAAGAAAAGTTTATAATATTTGTGCCTAAAACTTGAATTGTATGGCAATCCGCAGTTTGCAATGTTCTGGAATCTTTTTTTATAGTTTGAAAGTGCTCAAAAAAATTTGCACTACAAATATTCTCAAATGAGCCTGTATCAATAATAATATCAATATTTTTAGTCAAAAATATACCTTGAACGACCAAAATTTTTGAGGAATGCATATTTAAGTTAATTGATGGGTAGTCTTTTGGTAACTGGTTAAGAAAAAATAGATTTTCAATCTCTTGACCAGGGGTTGGTTGGGGTTGGGGTAGTGGTTTTTTTAAAGGGGTGACGTTTTTAGTTAACGGCACCCCTGTGACTCGTTTGGGTTGTCACAGATAGCCAACAAAGGTTTTTCAATCTCAGTAGACTGTTTCTGCCTTCCGGCACATGGCATTGAGAAGTGGTAGGTTCAGTGAATGCAAGTATAGTAGATTTTTGTACTTGCTGAGTTTTTTTCGGGAATCGGCATGTAGTTTGAAATTGTCCTGTTCTTTTCCAATTAAAGCAAATAGTATGTAAATGTATTTGTTCTTGTTTTTACGTAAGGTTGATAGTGAAAATTTTTTCGGTTATCCTGATATTTTTTTTGAATTCGCCTAGTATCATTTTGTTGATATTTTGTGTTTGGTAAATAAACCTGATTGTTATTAAAACCAAAGTTTTGTTTCTTAAAGTTAAAATTTTTAAAGTTTGGACTTTGAAAATTTGGTTTTTTAAAATTTTGATTATCATTTTGATTTTTCTCAGGCCATTTTTTCTGACTTGTACCAGGTTTTTCGGACATTGTCAAAACCTCAGAAAATGACTTGGAAAGATTTGAAATGTTTTGAATTCCACTTATACGATTTAATAATTTTAGAAGACCTTCTTCATCTGTGGGCGGATTTTCTTGTAACATAAAATAATTTGTCAAAATAGAAGCATGCAAACCTGCTTCAAAATATTCTAAAAAATTTGAGAACGTCATAGCAGCATCGTATTTATTGCAAATATTTGAAATACGGTAAAAATAGCTCTTAATGTCTTCATTTTCTCGTTGTTTCGTATTCATTAGTCGTAACTTTAATTCACTCTTAGCAGAAACTGAACCAAATCGCGTTAAAAAATCATTTGAAACGTCTCTCCATTTTTTATTTTGATTGCCCGCGTTTTCCTGATATTTTTTAAACCAAGTAAAAGCCGCATCAAGCAGGTAAGTGCCAAAATACATCAATTTTTCTTTTTCAGACCAATTGTTTAAAACAGCGCACCTTTCATAACTTTTTAGAAAATCACGCGCTTTTTTCTCTGAGGGGTCAAACAATTCAGGGGATATATATTTAGGCGTTGCCGGCGTCGCCAATTCATTTCTTATATCAGAGATAGTAACATCGGCCATATTTAAACGTTTTATTGATTCTTCACTGTCAGAAAGTTCAATAATTGAAATATAACTTGTTTCAAAAGAAGAACTGGAATTTGGTTTTAGTGTCTGGGTTGAAGACCCTGATAACTCAAATTCCTCTTGCGTAGTACTTTGTAGATTTTCTAAATTAGGGCCAGGGGGTAGAACAAATTTGAGCTCTGAGAGTCTTGAGGAAAGCTCAGTGATACCTGGCTCTAATTCAGTACTACGCACCTTAGGTAAAAATTGAAATAATTCCGGTAATGATGTATTTGGGGTACTACTGCTACTATCACTACTTATAATGCTGTTGTTGTATTAAAAGTAAGTTTAGGTAAATTTGCACTTCTTAGCACCCTATCTGTCTTAGGTATTTTAGTTTTATCTTTATCAGACTTGGACATTAATTAACCATACAATCCTAGCCTCCACCAAATTGTCGGGTGTGATTTTGGTTAAATCAATCCCTAAATGCGAGTGTACCGTTAGGATCTCGCATGTATGGTTGATCCAATCAATAATCCAAATAAAATAAAAAGAACCAATTAATTAAATTGACAAATTTATAATTGATAAATAAAAAACTCTGTTACATAAACGATGTCCAAAATTATTAATTTTGTAAGTTAATAAAATAATAAAATAAAATCAAAAACATCAAAAAAACATAAAATCAAAAGCAATATAAAATTAATTAACAGCAAGACAAGACCCAAATGACAATTTAAGTTAAATACAAAAAATATAACTTACCAGAGTACTATCGGGAAATACTGCCCTGGTGGCATGTATATCATTTTAAACAACAATTATTATTTTGAAAAAATAAAATAAAAATACTAAAATGTTAATTTATCAAAAATTAACTTTTAAGTGAAGATAACTTTAAGCTTAATAACCTCAAGACTCAAAACTGAACTACCGACTTGTTTCCTCAAAGTTACGCTTTTTATGCAAGGGAGGCTGGGAGAACCTACCCTGGTAGGGAACTCATTATCCCCCCTTTGGAGAGCTTGGGGGAACCAAGTCAGTGGCGTTTCTTATAATCCTAGATTTTACTCTATCATTATAGTTAATGTGTTAGACAAGAGAACCTAAAAAAAAACAGAAATAAAATAACATTTTTATTGACAACACTTTCTTATCTCAAAGTTTTTTGATAGCCAATCACGATAAAGGGAAAACCCTCTATCTACTTGATGTATCCCCTCGTTTAACCATTACGACTCCCACTCTAGACTTTTCAGCAGTTTTCCTGTCATCAACCAATTTTCTGTGTGGTAGGCGGCAACCAGTTGTTTACCATTTTGGAGGGAGGCGGAACCACTTTCTTATCTTAACAGAACCATATTTTGCGTTTTTCGTTTTTCCAAGATGGTTTCATACAGTGGCACAGTCAGGGGTAAATTCATTCCTGACAATATTTGGTCCAGATTGTCGGTGTCTGATACATGTAATTCTATTCTTGAAAGTGCGTCCGCGTTATAATTTAATTTTCCAGATCTGTGGATCAAAGAATAACTATATTCTTCTAACTTTAAACGCCATCTGAGCAATTTGGAAGAAGGGTCTTTTATGGAATGAAGCCACTGGAGGGGCTTGTGGTCCGTGATAATGAAAAAGGGACGTCCAAAGAGGTATGGCCGAAAATATTTGGTTGCCCAAACGATAGCTAATAATTCACGTTCAATTGTGTTCAGTTTGGTCTCACCCTCATTAAGGGTACGCGAAGCGTATGCAACGGGAAGGTCTTAGCCAATAAGTTCTTGCGAAAGTACTGCACCTATTGCGAAGCTTGAAGAATCGGTGACCAGGTTGAACGGTTTGCTAAAGTCTGGATATTGTAATATAGGATCGTTTGTAAGAAGTTTTTTGCATGTGTCAAAACAAGTTAAAAATTCTTCATTATGGACAATTTTTGCGCCTTTTTTTAAGCATCTACTGAAAGGTGTTGTGGTACGGGCAAAGTCCCGTATAAATCGCCAATAATATCCGAGAAGGCCGACAAATTCGCGTATCTGTTTCTGGGAAGAGGGAAGTGGCCAATCAAGAATGGAACGGATTTTATCCTCATTGGGTTTTACTCCATCCGGGGTCACCACATGGCCTAAATAGGCGACTTCTTTCTTTAGAAATTCTGATTTCTTTAACTGTATTTTAAAGTTTGATTCACGCAGCCGTTGAAAAACAGCTCTAAGGCGGTCAATGTGTTCTTGTAGTGACGTACTAAAAATAATTATGTCATCTTGATATACCAAGCACATTTCATTCTGGATGCCTCTTAAAATATTATCCATCACTCTTTGAAAAGTGGCGGGGGCGTTCTTTAAGCCAAACGGCATTCTCTGAAATTCAAAATGGCCGTTTTCTGTACTAAAGGCGGTTTTTTCGATATCTTTTTCTAAAATCTCAATTTGGTGAAACCCACTTGCCAAATCTAAGATTGAGAAATATTGACATTTTCCAATTTTATCAAGTTTTTCTACTTCTTTTTTGTGAGCAAAAGGTAATGGATACGATTTTTTGTAGACTGGTATTTCATCGGTGGTCCGTATATTATGTTTTATTTTGTTAGTAAAAGTAAGTGGCGTATTTTCTTGATAAAACACATCTGAAAAGTTATTTATTAGTGTCAAAGGTTGATTTTTTTCCTCCGAATTTAAATGGTTTAAACGAAATTTTGAAAAGTCCAATTTTGTTTCATGCGTGTCTACAATTAGTCAAGGCCAAACCATTTTTAGCTGAGGTTAAACATTCTGGGATTTCGCAATTGTGTATTTTTTGATATAGGATAATTATCTCACCATTTTTTACGTTTACAGGTACTCTTATTACCTGATAAAGACGAGGTGGTATTGTAATACAATTATTTATTTGTGACTTGGTTTTATAAAATTGTAACTTGACCTTTGCATATGGTGTAGCGAGAATTCCAGAGTTCAAATCAAGATTAGCTTGCAAAATTTTCAGATTGTCAATCCCAATAAGGCCATTAAAAAAATCGTGAAATTTAAACAAAAAAATTTTTAGATTTTGGGCTTTTGGCAAATTAAATAATTTTGAGCAGGACTGATGAGTGAACTTTTGAAATACTGTTGAGACTACAAAAGGATCTTTTTTTATGTGGTTCGGGTACAATTTTTTTGTTATATTTGAATATAAAAATGACCTTGTCGAGCCGCTGTCGATTAGTATTTTTAGGTTGTGTTCCGGAAATATAATGTATGGTAGCTCACTGGAGCTATTCATATTAAAGGGTATTTCTTGCGGTGTTATAGTATGTTGTCCCGACTGAGGACCTCTGTAAAATTTACGGCATCTAAATCGGTTTGCTCGTTTGCGTTGTATAGTAAATAAATAAACATTTATTTCCCAAAATAAGTATTTTTACATAAATGTGATACAGTCATTAATTATTTTCTGTCTACAAGAATCTTGGAAAATAAATAATACTGCCACTGAAGTTGCTAAGTGCGACTTGTTCGTGGAGGTCGTATCATTTAATTTCTTTGATTACAGTTTTTATAAAGTTCTATGTATGTTTTTTTTTCTTAATTTGTATCATTACATTTGAATAACTAAAAAATAAAAATCTAAATTCTAATTACCCAGTTTTTAGAGCTGACTTTAAATAATTCATTACTAAAAAAACTTAATAGTAACAAGTAGACAATTGAGAGAAGGACAAATGAACATTATAAAAAAAGTAGTAAATGAGTTTAGTTTTATTTAAAAAATTGTGAAAATTCATTTCTTGGATTTTTCATTATCCATATTTTTTGAAAGAAGTTATTTTATTAAGAGTTTTTATATTTTCTGGTAGTAGGGTGTAGATTCTTGGTGCAATATATGTATATGACCGTTGACCAATTTTTAGTTTCGATTTATTTGTTTTGTACTTTTTGCTAATTTTATATCTTGTTGGATATTTATGTTGTATGGTTATTAGTTTGTGTTTGTTTTTGTGTTGAAAAATAAGAATTTTTTTAATATAAATTTGTCGCATATCCATAATTTGGCTTTCCGAATACAAATCATTTGTAGGGTAAATCCGATCCTTGCCCAGCATTATTCTTAAGAATATTTTTTGTTGTACTTCTAGCTTTTTTAGGTAGCACTGGTATATCCCCCCCCCCCCCCATCCAGAAATTCCATACTGAAGAAGTGAGTCAACTAGAGCGTAATATACAACTTTTATTTGTTTGAAATTAAGTATGTTCTTTAGCATTTTAAACTTATATATAATTGATCTTATTTTGTTTACCAGTTGATTTATATGTAAGTTCCATTTCAGAAACCTATCAATCTCAACACCCAAGTATTTTGTATTATTTACCTTTTTAATTGTGTAGTTGAAGTGTTTTGAATGCTAAGTTCATGAAATGGAGCACTTTTTCGTTCACTACATGAAAACGCTATGAAATTAGTTTTTTCTATGTTAATGGACAATTTCCTTTCATCAAACCAACTTTTAATATTTGCAAAATCCCTCTCCGCTGTCTCTTTAACTTCTTCCCACGTATCTGCAGTGTAGTAAAGAACTGTGTCATCTGCAAATGAGGCTGGATCTCCTTCAGTGTTTAGTGAAAACAACCCATTTATGTATGCCAGAAAGAGAATCGGCCCCAGTACAGTACCTTGAGGAACGCCATACTCCACAATTTGAGAACTGCTTATACAGTCTTCGATTTTAACATGCTGGGGTCGTTCTTCAAGGTAACTAGTTAAAATATTTAGTGCTAGACCTCCAAAACCAAGGCCTTTTAATACCTCTAGTAATTTTTTGTCATCTACTATATCAAAAGCCTTAGCTAAGTCTACAAAAATACAGAGGGTTGGTTTGCTTCTATCTAGTGAGTTGTATAATTTTTCAATTAGATAATTAATAGCATCTTCTGTTGATAAGCCTTTTCTAAAGCCAAATTGTTTGTCTGAGATCAATTTGTTTTCTTCAAGATAGTTTACTACTCGTTTTTTATTAGCTTTTTCGACCAGTTTAGTTAGGCTTGTTATTAGGGTTATAGGACGATAATTGCCAACCAAACCTCTGTCTCCTTTTTTGTATATAGGTGTAATTAGTCCACTTTTTAAAGCATTGGGAAAAATGCCTGTTTTAAATATTGTATTTGTTATATCACTAATTGGCTGTGCAATATAACGTGATAATAGTTTTAAGGTTTCAGAGCAGATTGAGTCCATTCCCGGCGCTTTTCCATTTTTTAATTCACCTATATATTCCAGAATTTCTGTTTTATTTGTTACATTAAAGATTGAGATTTTGGATCGAATGTTTAAATTATTTTGTTGTAATTTAGAGGTTTGGTTTGGTATTTGTTCCGCCCTATTTTTTCCAAGCGTCGTGAAGTAAGTATTAAAGCAATTTGCAATCTCTGCTTTGTCGGTAACTGTTTGCCCATTATTTTTAAGCATTCTTATAACTTCCCATATTTTTTTACTATTGTGCTCACTATTTTCAATTTTCTTTTTATAGTAATCTCTTTTTAATTTTCTTATTAGTTTGTTTGTTACTTTTTTATAATAATTATATTGCATTTTTATTAGTTGATTGTGTGGCTCATCTAATGTTTTGTAGTACAAGGTTTTTTTTTTATTAATGGAAGTCATCACGCCTATTGTTATCCAGGGGCTTCTTTTTTTGTATCTAAGTTTAATAGTTGTTACATTTGTTGCCTTAGTTATCGCTTTTTTAGTTTATTTATAAAAATAGTTGTTTTTTCATTTACATCTTGCATATTGTACATGTGTTGCCATTTCTCATTTTTTATTATTTCAATTAGTTTATTGTTATCTAATTTGGTTGTTGTCTTAAACTTTGATTCTTTTTGTGCACAGTTATTTATTTGTTTACAGTTTATTGTGGCTATTGTTGGTTGGTGATCTGCTAAATCATACTTCATTATGTAGGCGTTTAATTGGTGAGTTGATTTGGGATTTTTTACAAATATGTGGTCAGTGCATGTTTTTGACGTATCTGTTATTCTTGTAGGTTTATTTATTAATGATTGAAAATCATATTCGCTTAAAGTATCAAGATATTTTTGTATATATTTTACTTTTTTAGAAATTATATCTATGTTAATGTCGTCTACAAGAAAATATATGTTTTTTTCCGAAAAGGTCGTTATATCCAGATATTCAGTTAAAGATTCTATGAAATTTTGAACGTTGGTTTCTGGCGGTCTATAATATACGATTATTTTTTGTTCTACTTTGTTGATTTTTGTCCTTGTGTTTATTTTAATTACTTTTATTTTATCGAAATTAATTATTTCTGTTGTTGTAACAGCACCGTATTTGTCCTTTATGAAAACAATAACCCCATCATTTCTGTTAATATTACCATAATTGTAAACTGATTCGTACCCCCGTATGTTAAAAAAGTGTTCATCTTTTATTTCGAAAGTCTCCGTAAGTATTATCAAATCAAAGGAGTATTTGCATTGCTCTAATAAAATTTGTAGTTTGTCGTAATTTTTGGATATACTTCTTATGTTAAGTTGAAAAAGTGAGAAATTACCATAATTTTTTTCTTCTTCTTTCAAAAAGTCATGTCCATTTTTAATAATTTTTGTGTTATATTTGGTGCTTTTAAAATCTCTTATATATTCATTCATGTTCAACTTTTTTCTTTCAATACTATAAAATATTGTGTTTTATTATTTAGAGGTGAAAAAAATATATTTACTACTTAATTTATTTTTTGTTTAATTTAAATACTAAGAAAAATAAGTAATTGAATAGATAATAAAAAATAAACAAAAAAAACCCTTATTAGATACAAATAATGGTTGACCGTTTATTTATTTAGTTTTTCCTCGCGTTCTTCTTTCTCTTCCTTTTCTGGCCTGCTAGTTTAGAGCTATCTTTGCTGTTTTTATTTGCACTTTTATCCGCTGTTTTATTTTCTGGTTCTTCCTCCTCTTCTACGTCGCTGTAAAGCTCGCTCAAGTTCTCGTCTGCGATGTGTTCTCTGTCCTCCAATTCTTTGAGGGTATATAATTTTCCTTCAATTTCGAGTCTTGTGCCTTTAAGTTTTGTTTCTTTCTCTTCAGCTTTGGCTTCCTTAAAAAATTTAATAAGCTTTTTCTGGATAGTTCTATCGTGAGGGCAGAGGTCGTTAACGATCGACACACCTGTACCTTTTAATTTATTTGTATTTTTAAATATCAGCTGTTTTTTCAAATTAGCTACGAATTTTATCAAAACTCCTTTTTTACTCTGCTGTTTTCCAATTACGTATATGTTATCTATATCTGTAGGTTTTAGTTCAATTTTAAGCAAAGTATTTAGTTTTTTTATAGAGTATTCTAGTATGTGGTCTGGTAAGGGTTCTATGGCAAAAACGAGTATGTTATTTCGCCTCTTGTATCCTTCAAATGCAAGGTTTTGCTGTTGAACTCCCTTTTCCACTGTTTCCAACCTATGCTCCGTCTCACTTTTATTTTTATTTATTTCCTCCGTAATTTTTTGGGTTTGTTCTTCTTGACTTTTTCTCAGTAGTTCTAAAAGCTGGCTGTTACTTATCTCTTCGTTGCCCATTTTTCAAATTTACATGTTTAATATGTATGGGTACAGCTCATAAAATATATTATTTAGAAAAAATCATTATCACTGGACTCGGATGTAAAGATTTGCCAATTATCCAAACGTTCGGAGAGGCAAATTTGATTATCCTCGGGGTAGTAACCGTTTTGTTGGTAATATTCTTTGTAATACTGATCTGTAAAAGTTTGATCATATTGAGAAAGTTGGTTGGCTTCGGTATTATACATTTCTTCCACTTCCATTTTTTGCATTTGTGAAGTGCTTGGTTGGTAGTTATTATGTTTATAATAGCTGCTATTTGGCGATATTTTTGAACTATTGCGCGTAGATATTGACATAGGTGTGGGCGGCGGTAAGGCTTTTTGGGGAATTTGTTGGGAGCGAACTATGTTTTGGGGCCTAAAAACTTGACTATTTGTAGCAAATCTTTGTTGTGGTCTGTACGCCGGTCGAGGATAAAAAGACTGAGGCCTAAATGTTATCGGCGGTTGTCTAAAAAAACGACTTGGTGCATAAGCATTAGATTGTATGGAACTTGGTCTAGGAGAGAAAAATCTTTGGGGCGTTTGAATGTGATTAAACGGAGGTTGAGGCAATGACACGTTTTGTTTCAGATAGGAACTATTCATTTCATCGGTGACATATTGCAAGGCTGTTAGATCGTGAGGCTTCATGGATCGGATGGCTCGTGCCAAATCTGTGTCAATTAAACCCGACAAAAATGTCTTAGGTGCAAGGTATTTACAAAAATCAATTCGTGACTTTCTATTTTCTTCAGTGCCTATGTGGGTGTTTATGTACGAGAAGAGCAAATTAAGAGTGTGTAAAACTCTGTTATAAAATTGTGTGTAACTTTCATTTGAATCTTGTTTTAATGAGCATAGATCTTTTGTAAGAGCAACGTCGTCTCTTTGGTCGGCAAAATTTCGAATAAGGGTGTTTTTAATATCGGCCCAAGAAGTCGATGAATGAATATTTACGACAGTACTTGCTTCGCCGTCGAGTTTTCCTATTAACGAGTTCAACAAATAAATATTTTGAAAACATCCCGGGTCGGTTGTATTTAAAAATGTTTCTACAATTTTGTCACAAATACTGATATACCTATATAAATCATTCGGATTGCCGTCAAATTTGGGTACGCAATTGAGATATTCTGGTTTAAAACTCATTTTAGAATTTTCACTTTTTATCAAATTTGTTAGAAAGGTCTGGCTTTCTTTAGAAGCTGACAAAAAATCGAATTGCGGAGATTCGCGCGCCTGCAATGTTTGAGAAGGATTACTGAATGAAGAACTTTGTGCGTTTAAGTTTTGAGGGAGGTTGGTTTCAAGTCTTTTTCAGCCACTCAATTATATCTACTTGATCGTCGGAATCAAACATAAATTGCAACTTACATAAGCAGGTAAACAGCGAAGGTGGTCATTCCTCTATAAGAACAAGGTTCTGCTAGGCGATTTTGTCCTCACAAAAGTCCTTATCCTTGCGAAACTAGACGATGCTGTTCTAGTTCCCGATGATTGTGCTTCACAGGTCTTCGATAGACTGGGATTTTCAATTTTGTAAAATCCACACTGCCAATCGCCAATCACCAAAAGTTATTGAAGCCGAATAAGCCGATCGCGATGCGTTTGAAACTTCGAACTCCGTTGACTGCGCCAATTAAGTAATCGAACAACCACTTCGAGTTTATGCTTTATAATAAATCTATATTTTATTGATGCGAGTACAATAAAAGACTTAAAAATACTAAAGGTAAAAACGTTTACAACAAATGAACTGAAATGCAACTCCTCATCTCCGGTAGGTTTAGAGGTAGTCGGGTTTCTCTAGATGATTCCAGGTAAGGTCGACGTCGGTCGTATAACTCATGAATAACAACGGAGGAATTTTCGAACATTTGCTTATTTAATTCAATGTTTTGTTATCGGTTTGTAGTTTTATTTTAAATTAAATTATAAATGCATACTTTTGTAATAAAAGATAGATTTTAAGAAATTTTATTATTTCTTAGCCAGAGAAAAATTAAAAAATAAGGGCCTTAAAGATTTGCATATAAATCAAATAAATGGAAAAGTTTTGAAAGGTAGTTACGTAAGTATGACAACAAACACAACTACGGCATTTGTTTTACAGCCAACTAAGTGAAAAACTATTTTTTAAATAAATTCACATTTTCCGTTATCCAAAGATAGGCTTTTAAACACGGTTGAGAAGCTCCTTTTATGCTCTATTTATTGAAGTATAAATCCAAGATGGCGGTAATAAGAAATAACAAAGTTGGCTATGGTTTCAAAAAAACTAGTTTAGAAAAAAATTGCTAACGTCTTTCAATTGGCCGTAGTTGCTTATACAAAACTACTAAATTCATTAAATTTGTTTGCAAGATGGCGGCGATATTTCAATTTTTCAAAAAAACACAATTTTTAGTTTTTGCTCGATATTTTAGATATTTTTAATTTTGATACGGCATCTGATTGGGCTTAGTACAGCGCAACTTTTTTTTTTATTTAAACAAACTCGTATCTCTTACCGTTTGCGAAATCCCCATGTAGTTGCTTTTATTTGGGACACCCTGTATAGACCACCTCGAAAACCATTTATCTCGACTACTTACGAGGACGTCAGCGATCGATTTGCAACGCCGCGCTGCGAGATGACATCTGTGGACTCGAGCGGCAATTTAAAAAAATAAAAATAAAAAAAGCAAATTTCGGTGCCGATTTGTTCTGAAAATTATTGAAATTTTGGTACAGGTAAGAGTTTAAGCACTAAATGCATTATTTCCTACGTTTTTTCGTAAATCTGGCTTAAAACATTACTTATTACACAAATTCTGGCATATTTAAGATAGAAATCAGGGATTTATTTCTCCACTGAAAGCACCCGCAACTTTCCCCCTTGGTCTTGTAGAACAGCGTGAATTAAAAAAAAATCGAACTTTGTCTCTATCTCTCTTATATAAGCAACTTACAACAGCACAAAATGTCGGCATAGAGGTTGACTTTACCCACGGTGCCTAGAATAGACCGGTGTTCGGATCTTATATATATGCATATGCCGAATTTTCACGTCACTGGTGGTCTAGCTGATTTTTGTAAACAAAAGGTAGATATGATATGAACAACCAATATTTTTTGAATTTTTTGAAAACCATTCGTTTTTTTTAGCCTGCTTCATTTTTCTTTACACAAGAATTAAAATTCGACGAAAATAATGTGGTCGTTTCAGCTTCAAAAGTAATCCGCTAACCCTACACCTTTGTTTACTTCCCAAGTACTCGGTTTACCTTTGATACTAAACGATCACATTCAGTTTGACTTACGTTTTAAGTTTCGTGTAATAAAAAATAAGGCGAGCTAAATAAAATAACGACAATACGTCTAGAAAATTATATTTTAAATGGATGTACTAAAAAACAGTAGGAAAATTGCCTTAGTTTCCAAAAATTCAAAAAATATTAGTTGTTAATATGATATCTAACTTTTGTTTACAAAAATCAGCTGGACCACCAGTGACGTGAAAAATTCGACTTATATGTATATATATATATATATATATATATATATATATATATATATATATATATAAGATCTGATCGCCGGTCTATTCCAGGACTTTACCCCTTTGAATTTGCCTTTTATACTTTGTTAACTCATTGTTTTCAGTTCCAAACCGACGCCGTGGAGGCGGTGACAGCATGGTCTGGTTGAACTGTGACGAAATGTCTTTCTTCCTTATAGAGCGGTGGACGTTTTCATCCCGCCATCGACTTAGTTTCCTTGGTTTGCTGTCGTTTTACCCGTTGAATGAAAAATAGGTTTCAGCTCTTTTTTTTATTCTTAGACCGGTGGACGTTTTCGTTCCGCCATGGACTTAGTTTCCTTGGTTCGCTATCGTTTCACTATTTTTTCATTCTTTTTGATTCACCTTTTATCTTGTAGTCAGTTTGATTTAGTAGTAGTCAGGCAAGCCACGCTGAGGATGGAAATGCCTTTTCCGAAACACCGGTGTCCGTCCTTGACTTTACCCCTTTGAAGTTACCTTTTGTACTTTGTTAATAGGAGTCTGGTGCCAGGAAAATGGACTCTATGGTAATCCAAAATCCAGGTAAAATAGAGATGATACTGTTCACCAAAGCTGAAGTATCTGGGGGTCATTCTCCCCACTACTAATACTCATCGTAACCCGACGTGTTTCGTGTTTCTCGTCAATTATCCATCTCTAGTAGAAATCCCTCTATAAAACTTAATTTTATTTTTAAAACTGAGAGGCATCTCGTAGTTCTCGCTGTTTACTTTTAATATAATGTTTCCATTAAATAAAAACTTTTGGTCCATTTTTATTCCCGGCACGTATTTTCCATCAATTTCCAACTGCTGTTGTAAAATCAATCGTAATCAAGAACCGAAAAAAACGAAAAAAAAAACGCAAAAGCATGTTGTCGGCAAAGGCCAGAATAGGAACACATTTTATTAGCCTTTGAGTCAGCATGTCACAGATAAATTGTTTTACAGACATGAATTGCGACAATAACGACTATTTGAATAGAGTGAGGCCAAAATGCAAAAAAAATAAACTCATTTATTTAAAAAATACATATTAGTAACTATAGGCCGCGCCGGCCTTCAACTGAAGGTAAGCACAGAAGAATGGGGCAAGGCAAGAGCACGTGAAGCTATAGTGATTATTATGAAGGTTCTGCCTAGAAAGAGTCAAAGTAATTAAGCAGGTGTTTAGATAAAAATAGAAACATAAGGGTGTACTCCGATCTCACCAAAATACGACAGTCCGTGAACTAAAAGTTAAAGAAGAAGGAGAGCACAAGAGGAGAAATTATAGGCAGGTGGACAAGAGTTGACTAGAGATATCAAGGGAGATCCAACTATGTCGCATTATGGGATCGAGATTGTCTTTTCTTTCTCGGGCATTATGCCGGCTTTAAAATTTACTATTGAAGAAAAGGTTCAAATGTTAAAATGATATTTTGCAGGAAACTACGCTCGAGATGTAATAAATTTGTCCATTGCTAACATCCCTTGCAAAACTACCATTTTAATAATTAACCATTTTGAAAAATTTGGGTGCGTTAAGCTCTACAGAAAATGTAGCAGCAATGAAGGGGTGGATGAGGGTCCAAGAGCCATGTCGGAACTGCCGTTTGTGCTTCGGCTGAAGTACTTCTTTCTTGTTTAAGTTCAGCCATTGCTAAACAGATACTTGATAAAATTCCCCCCAGAACCATTCCAAACATTTTAAAAAACAAGGGATTCAAAGCCCACAAGTTGAAAAACCTCAGGAACTGTTTTCTGAGGACAATGGAATTTTGTGAAAAAATGATGGATCAAGTAAATCAGGATTAAAATTTTGTCAGCTCTTGAATCGGCTATACAATGAAAACAGCGTACGATATGGCAGCCTAATTAACCGCAAAGTTTAGATACAATAATAAACGAAAAATGGGTACCCTCTTCGAAAATCTCCGAGGAACTGAATTATAGACCACACTCAAACTAGACAATTAAATATATCTTTATCCCTACCAAAAACAATGCAATACAATTCATTCGCGGCTGATGAAAGGCGGCGCATGACTAGAGAGGGATGTAGAGGGGTAGTTGTTTCTATTTTTACTTAACTACCTGCGAAATTAGTTTTTCTCTTCTAAGCAGAATCTTCGTGTTCACTATAGTTTTTACTCTAATGGTATAGTTAGAGAATATATTTTTTCGATGATATAGTCAAAAGCCTTTGGTTTTCACCGTTGGCATGGTTACGTAACGTCAGTATCGCGACAGCATGCATAAAAATTACATTCAGGTGCAGATTAATTTAGAAACTAAGTTATTATCTGCATGCATCTGTATGAGTACTTTTGACGTTGCGTACTTTTGTTGCCAGTCTTTTGCGGTGTTTACGGTATAATATGATACTTTTGCTTTTGTTTAGTTAATTTAATAATGTAATACTCTATTTAGGCGTTGGATGGACAGATAAAGAAAAGAGGGACGTGACCTACTGGCAGTTTAAACGTAGGTTTAAGAAAACAATTTGTAAAAAGTGGCAGCTCGATTAGATAGCATTAGTTTTTTATGCCTTTCTGGGTTTTGAGATTATAATTAATAATAATATTAAAAAATTACCCTGTTCGTCGTGTTTATTCATTTTCAATAAACGTTGCCTTTGGAATAGGGACAGATTTAAAGATTCCTTTTATTATAAAACGGGATTTGAAGATAAATTGTTCATTAGTTTTTATATACATATATATATATATATATATATATATATAAACTATATGTCTAGTTTGAGTGTGGTCTATAATTCAGTTCCTCGGAGATTTTCGAAGAGGGTACCCATTTTTCGTTTATTATTGTATCTAAACTTTGCGGTTAATTAGGCTGCCATATCGTACGCTGTTTTCATTGTATAGCCGATTCAAGAGCTGACAAAATTTTAATCCTGATTTACTTGATCCATCATTTTTTCACAAAATTCCATTGTCCTCAGAAAACAGTTCCTGAGGTTTTTCAACTTGTGGGCTTTGAATCCCTTGTTTTTTAAAATGTTTGGAATGGTTCTGGGGGGAATTTTATCAAGTATCTGTTTAGCAATGGCTGAACTTAAACAAGAAAGAAGTACTTCAGCCGAAGCACAAACGGCAGTTCCGACATGGCTCTTGGACCCTCATCCACCCCTTCATTGCTGCTACATTTTCTGTAGAGCTTAACGCACCCAAATTTTTCAAAATGGTTAATTATTAAAATGGTAGTTTTGCAAGGGATGTTAGCAATGGACAAATTTATTACATCTCGAGCGTAGTTTCCTGCAAAATATCATTTTAACATTTGAACCTTTTCTTCAATAGTAAATTTTAAAGCCGGCATAATGCCCGAGAAAGAAAAGACAATCTCGATCCCATAATGCGACATAGTTGGATCTCCCTTGATATCTCTAGTCAACTCTTGTCCACCTGCCTATAATTTCTCCTCTTGTGCTCTCCTTCTTCTTTAACTTTTAGTTCACGGACTGTCGTATTTTGGTGAGATCGGAGTACACCCTTATGTTTCTATTTTTATCTAAACACCTGCTTAATTACTTTGACTCTTTCTAGGCAGAACCTTCATAATAATCACTATAGCTTCACGTGCTCTTGCCTTGCCCCATTCTTCTGTGCTTACCTTCAGTTGAAGGCCGGCGCGGCCTATAGTTACTAATATGTATTTTTTAAATAAATGAGTTTATTTTTTTTGCATTTTGGCCTCACTCTATTCAAATAGTCGTTATTGTCGCAATTCATGTCTGTAAAACAATTTATCTGTGACATGCTGACTCAAAGGCTAATAAAATGTGTTCCTATTCTGGCCTTTGCCGACAACATGCTTTTGCGTTTTTTTTTTCGTTTTTTTCGGTTCTTGATTACGATTGATTTTACAACAGCAGTTGGAAATTGATGGAAAATACGTGCCGGGAATAAAAATGGACCAAAAGTTTTTATTTAATGGAAACATTATATTAAAAGTAAACAGCGAGAACTACGAGATGCCTCTCAGTTTTAAAAATAAAATTAAGTTTTATAGAGGGATTTCTACTAGAGATGGATAATTGACGAGAAACACGAAACACGTCGGGTTACGATGAGTATTAGTAGTGGGGAGAATGACCCCCAGATACTTCAGCTTTGGTGAACAGTATCATCTCTATTTTACCTGGATTTTGGATTACCATAGAGTCCATTTTCCTGGCACCAGACTCCTATTAACAAAGTACAAAAGGTAACTTCAAAGGGGTAAAGTCAAGGACGGACACCGGTGTTTCGGAAAAGGCATTTCCATCCTCAGCGTGGCTTGCCTGACTACTACTAAATCAAACTGACTACAAGATAAAAGGTGAATCAAAAAGAATGAAAAAATAGTGAAACGATAGCGAACCAAGGAAACTAAGTCCATGGCGGAACGAAAACGTCCACCGGTCTAAGAATAAAAAAAAGAGCTGAAACCTATTTTTCATTCAACGGGTAAAACGACAGCAAACCAAGGAAACTAAGTCGATGGCGGGATGAAAACGTCCACCGCTCTATAAGGAAGAAAGACATTTCGTCACAGTTCAACCAGACCATGCTGTCACCGCCTCCACGGCGTCGGTTTGGAACTGAAAACAATGAGTTAACAAAGTATAAAAGGCAAATTCAAAGGGGTAAAGTCCTGGAATAGACCGGCGATCAGATCTTATATATATATATATATATATATATATATATATATATATATATATATATATATATATATATATATATATATATATATATACAGATAAGTCGAATTTTTCACGTCACTGGTGGTCCAGCTGATTTTTGTAAACAAAAGTTAGATATCATATTAACAACTAATATTTTTTGAATTTTTGGAAACTAAGGCAATTTTCCTACTGTTTTTTAGTACATCCATTTAAAATATAATTTTCTAGACGTATTGTCGTTATTTTATTTAGCTCGCCTTATTTTTTATTACACGAAACTTAAAACGTAAGTCAAACTGAATGTGATCGTTTAGTATCAAAGGTAAACCGAGTACTTGGGAAGTAAACAAAGGTGTAGGGTTAGCGGATTACTTTTGAAGCTGAAACGACCACATTATTTTCGTCGAATTTTAATTCTTGTGTAAAGAAAAATGAAGCAGGCTAAAAAAAACGAATGGTTTTCAAAAAATTCAAAAAATATTGGTTGTTCATATCATATCTACCTTTTGTTTACAAAAATCAGCTAGACCACCAGTGACGTGAAAATTCGGCATATGCATATATATAAGATCCGAACACCGGTCTATTCTAGGCACCGTGGGTAAAGTCAACCTCTATGCCGACATTTTGTGCTGTTGTAAGTTGCTTATATAAGAGAGATAGAGACAAAGTTCGATTTTTTTTTAATTCACGCTGTTCTACAAGACCAAGGGGGAAAGTTGCGGGTGCTTTCAGTGGAGAAATAAATCCCTGATTTCTATCTTAAATATGCCAGAATTTGTGTAATAAGTAATGTTTTAAGCCAGATTTCTGGGTTTTGAGATTATAATTAATAATAATATTAAAAAATTACCCTGTTCGTCGTGTTTATTCATTTTCAATAAACGTTGCCTTTGGAATAGGGACAGATTTAAAGATTCCTTTTATTATAAAACGGGATTTGAAGATAAATTGTTCATTAGTTTTTATATACATATATATATATATATATATATATATATATATATATATATATATATATATAGTTTATATATATATATATATATATATATATATATATATATATATATATATATAGGGTGTCCCAAAAGTCCGAGTCCACCCAAATATCTTCTGAACTATTGAAGATAACTGAACCATATTTGGCAGTGATTAATAATATTAAAATATCTATTTTTTGGAAGGTCGGATGTGCCGCCCCTAGCTAGGGGGCGGCATAGGGGCGGTCAACTTAAATGTTTTAAATGGAAACTCCTATCGAGTGATAGCTCATTTTAAAGGTCATTGAAAAACTAACATTTTGACATAACTGCCAATTGTCTACGTGAAATCTGTCAAAAGCTATGGACTACCAAACTTATTTTTTTCAGTTTTCTTTTAATTAACAAGTTTGTTGTTTTAAACAAAAACCCTATTGAATGATAACTTATTTAAAAGGTCTTTGAAAAAACAAACATTTTGGCGTAACTGCCCCTTGCCTGTGTGAAACGTGTCAAAATCTGTCGACTGCCAAACTTATTCTTTTACCATTTTTGATAAATTTCACGAGTTTTGTGTAAGCATAGCATATTCAAAATGTCTTTCAAACACTAACTAACTAACTAATGTTGACGTATCTATCACTTATTTACGTCAAACATGTTTTCTAAACTTTTTGACAAATTTGTATTTTAAGATGCCACGATCAAATGAAGATAAAGTTGAAATTATATTTTTATGAGACATAGGTCTGTCTTTAAATGTATTGCTGAAAAGGCGTTTAGTTTTCCTATATCTTGTTCGCTCATAAAAAAATATTTCAATTTTATCTTCATTTGATCGTGGCATTTTAAACACTTCAAACTGAAGTAAAAAAAAAATTAGAAAAAATGTTTGACGTAAGCAAGTGACAGCTACGTCAACTTGTCAGTTTTTGAACGACCTTGCGAAGCGATAGTTAGACCAAGCTTGTTTGAAAAAGAAATTTGACAAAAATTGTAAAACAATAAGTTTGACAGTCGATAGATGTTTGACATGTTTTACATAGGCAGGAAGCAGTTACACCAAAATGTTGGCTATTCAAAGACCTTTCAAACAAGATATCAATCAATAGGATTTTTTATTTAAAGCAAGAAACTTGAGAATTTTAACGAAGACTGAAAAAATTAGGGTTGACAGGTTATAGCTTTTGACAAATTCAATTCAATTCAATTCAATATATATTTATTTACAGTTCTCATTTACATGAATCAAATTTGATTTTTGTTTTCCCGTTGACCGCAAATAAATATATTTTCTATGCATTCTAAAGTACGGGGTACTTGTTTGCAGACAAAAATATAATATTTAACGGTTGGCGGTTTTTTCTATGTTACACTAATAACTAGTTTTATTTTCTAATTATATTTCTGTCCTTATACAGTGTCTTACTTACTATAGTACTTAATGTAATAATATCATCAAAATTTTATATCAAGAAAATAAATGTCTAATCTAATGAAAAAAAAGTACCTGAATTTTTTGATTTTTAAAAAAAAAAGTTATTTTTTTGGTTTTTTGAACAGTTTTCATTTTAGTTGGGTTTTTGTCTTATTAGGGGTTTCATTTTACGAAAGTTGAAATAAGGTGTCAAAATCGGGATATTTGTCTAGTTTGGAAGGTTTTGTTTAATTAATTTATATTTTTGTTAAAAAAAAATTTAACAGTTTTTATTTTAGTTGGGTAATTGTCTTATAAGTGGTTTTATTTTACGAAAATTTGACGTAGACAATTGACAGTTATGTTAAAATGCCAGTTTTTCAAATACCTTTATAACGATGTATCACTCGATAGGAGTTTCAATTTCAAAATTTTAAGTTGACCGCCCCTATGCCGCCCCCTAATGTAGAGGCGTCACATCCGCCCTTTCAAAAAATAGATATCTTAATGTTATTGATCACCGCCAAATATGGTTTAATTATCTTCAATAGTTCAGAAGATATTTGGGTGGACTCGGACTTTTGGGACACCCTGTATATTTTTTTTCTAGATATTATTTTCGAGATCAACAATAATTATTCATATGCAAGACTAGGTTGAGAAGAACGAAAATTTATGGCAATCAACGACTTGTTTTTAGCCAGGTTTTCAGGCTGGTTATGTTTTTATAAAAGTTGTATTTGGGTAAGCTGTCCTTGAGCCACTAACTAAACTATCATATTAATTTAAATTTTGTAACTGAAAACAAATTTAACAAAAAATTTTTAAGACACTCAGTGTAATTTTGACTTCTAACTAATTTCAATGTCGACGCATCCTCGGCTTTCGTTGTCTCTTTAAGTTTTTTCAAATATTTTTGACATATTTCATAAATAAAAAAATAAATAGCATAAAATATAGCATTATAGGGTCTCGAACCCCCACCCCCCTTCAGGCAAATTCCAGGGTGCGCCACTGGTTAAATTTATCTATTTACAACATATTTACAAAATGTGTGTTAGGAGTTAAAATGTGAAAAATTTCGAAGAATAAAATTAAACAGTGTATGTATAGTTTTCCTGCATTGTTTATATCTAGTGTTTGAAAAAAAACCCTTATAGTTGTGCATGGAAGGCCGGATTAACAGATTTTTAAAATTTTATTTTAAATAAATTTTTGAATAGGTCTCTTCAACATTTTTCTAAGCCAGGAGCCGATGTTAGGATAAAAGCTGTAGGGTAAAGTCGGTAGAGATGGCGCAGTGGGTTAGATGGTGCAGTGTAATATTTCCTAAAGCAAGCTCCATTTGCAAGTAAACATTTGTGTCGTTCACGTCGCGCTCTGTGATTGAATCCAAGGTCATTTAAATTTTCCTGTTATATTTTATCATTAATAATTTTTTTTCTAGACAATAAGTGACTTAATTATTTAGGACTGAAAATGGCTAACAATTTTAGTGCTTTAACATTAGCCCTTTCAAATAACATTATAGTTTGTTTTCCAACCTAAAAATTCTGGACATGGTTTAATGCTAAGGAGAACGTGGCTAAGCCATCTCACTAAACACAAGTCGGGTTAGATGGCGCGCACCGTCTCATCCTACGATTTTCATACCATCTCACCCAACCTTGTCAAAATACTTATCATTAAAGTTAATATGTTTGTTTTTTTTAGATGCCAACTGACTATAAACGAAAGGAAACCTGCTCCAGGGCAACGTGGTCCGAAGAAATGCTACAAGCAGCTGTAACGAAGTTACTAATTTCTATCTTTGTTAGGTCGGGGTAATTTAGGTTAAGTTGTTTTACAAGTCTCCTAAAGCATGGGCAGGTCTAATTTGTCGTGTAAAACTCTCGTAATCCATTGGCCGTGAGTAGAAATTAGTTATTGACTCCAGATGCCGTAGGGGATATTCGTAGTTAGTCGGGATCATTCGGAAATGATCGGTTTTCTTTGATCCCCACCTCTGACTTCGTGGGGGTTAGTCGAAATCATTCGGAAATGATCGGCTTTCTTTGGTCCCCACCTCTAATGTCGTGTAAATAAGTCGGAACCATTCGGAAATAATCGGCTTCCTTCGGTTCCCCACCTCTAATGTCGTGGGGTTAGTCGGAGCCATTCGGAAATAATCGGTTTTTTTCGGTTCCCCACCTCTAATGTCGTGGGGTTAGTCGGAGCCATTCGGAAAGGATCGGTTTACTTCGGCCTCCCACCTCTGCTTTCGTGGGGGTTAGTCGGAGCCTTACGGAAGTGATCGGCTTTCTTTGGCCTCCCACCTCTGAAAAACGAGCACTTCCGAACAGAGGCTATTTAAGCAATCGACACATCGTGTTCGACCCTTTTTATCCGTCATCGCCCGCCGTAGCAAGATTAAGTGCTAAAACTAAACTCGCGATATTTCTAGTGCACCGGTACCGAAACTGTCAAAAGGTAAGTGCGTAGGCTATTTTTAAGTATTTATTTTACGCTGTTCTTTATATTTAATGCAAAAATGTTTTTCTTTTGCTGGGTAAATTGCAGACGGTTTTTCTAACCCATTTTGTTAAATTCTAATATCTCTAATCCCGGACCCCTACCTTGGAGGCCATACAGGTAGCCATGCGTTCTTTAGAGCTGATTCCAAAGTTGGTAGATTCCCCCAAATCACCCTGATTTCCCGGACCCCTACCTTGGATGCCATACAGGTAGGCACGCGTCTTCCAGGGTTGATTTCAAATTGGTATATTTCCCGGACCCCTACCTTGGATGCCATACAGGTAGGCACACGTCTTGTTGATTTTTAGTTATTTTCCGGTCCAGAGAAAATGCAAATTCCTAGCTGGTGTAAATAGGCTTGAGCAAAAGGAGAATTGTATTTTCCAGTTTGACCCGTTCTGCTAATCCCGAACCACCCTAACTCCCGGACCCCTACCTTGGATGCCATACAGGTAGGCACGCGTTCTTTAGGGTTGGTCCCAAAGTTGGTAAAATCCCCAAATCACCCTACTCCCGGACCCCTACCTTGGATGCCATACAGGTAGGCACGCGTCTTGTAGGGTTGATTTAAAGTTAAAGTCCCGGTTAGAAAACGATGCAATTTACCACCGCTTCGTATAATGAAACGGAGAAGTAATCTGTAGATTCTTGAGACCCGTTTTATTGAACTAAAAGCACTCTAATCCCGGACCCCTATCTTGGATGCCATACAGGTAGGCACGCGTCCTTTAGAGTTGGTTTCAAAATTGATAATTTCCCAAATCACCCTGATTTCCCGGACCCCTACCTTGGATGCCATACAGGTAGGCACGCGTCTTCCAGGGTTGATTTCAAATTGGTATATTTCCCGGACCCCTACCTTGGATGCCATACAGGTAGGCACGCGTCTTTTTTCTGATTTTGCCCGGTTAAGATAATGTGCACTTTCCTCCTGGGTACAAGATAATTCGAAGAAAAACTGCACATTTCATCTTTAACCCGTTTCTTAGACTCAAACCACTCTAATCCCGGACCCCTGTCTTGGATGCCATACAGGCAGGCACGCGTTCTTTAGGGTTGGTTTCAAAGTTGGTAATTCCCCAAATCACCCTGTTTTCCCGGACCCCTACCTTGGATGCCATACAGGTAGGCACGCGACTTATACAGGGTCGATTTTAAACATATTCCCGGACTAAAGAATCTACATTTTAACTAGGACCAAACCGCGTAATAAAAGTGTTATTTGAGTTATAGAATAGCCAACGGACATGTAAATCCATTATATACCGTTTCGTGAAAGCATTATCGAATTGTTCTTTGCTGGAACTTTGAAAGGTATTCAATTGTGTCAAATTAAGAAAAAGGAACCGCCTGTGCTTTGGGAATCCTGTTTAATTTGTTTAGAGTAAGAAAGTTATTAAAATGTGATTCTTGTAGCAAGGTTAGACAAATAAAAGTGGTACATTTTAGTTAAATTGGCTAAACATTAATTTTTCAACCATTCCATGAACCCGTTTTCTCGACTGTCTAAAAGCTTGTCGTACTGGCCGGTGGAGACTCTAAGCTCCCTTATTTCTTAGAGTGGCGCTCAAGATTCCATCCGAAAGGGTAAAATATTGAGTGTCAAATGTAAAAGACCGAAGTTTGGCAACCCCGAACTAGGTCCCGTTACACAGCTATGCAGGCTGTACGGTTACGAAGTATGGGGGTAAATGAGGCATCCAGACAATTTGAAGCTCCTTGCACGACTCTTCAAGAAATAAAAAATAAATAGGTTCTACAAAATGAAAAGAAAGACGCGAAAGATGATAATGACGATAATAAGACCATAAAAAGCCACGAACTAATAAAGGAAAGACACAGAAATTTATAGATTACAGTCTTTCTTCATCAGATAGCGAGGAAATATTAATTTTTAAAGCGCTTTAGACTGCAATGAAGTGATAATGTCGAATGTGTTGGCTGTGCCGAGCTCTACAAAAACACCCAAAATACTGTTAGTTACTCCTTTTATATTTTAATAAATTAAGTTCAGTTTAGTTATGGTTTTTCTACTTTTAGTTAGGTTAAGTTAAGTTTCTCTCAGTTTTTATGAGTTTTTAAAAATGCGCCGTCTCACCCATACGGGTTCGGTTGAGGTCGGGTGAGATGGTTTTATGTGCCATTTATAAAAAATAAAATATTTATTACTTAAACTAATAAAGATGGGTATTTTAATTTTTGTCAGTTCTGTTTTATTCGTTAGTATTATATAAAAAGGCAATGGCCATAAAATTTTGTAAATCCAATTTTTTATAGGAACTTAAAAAAAGGTGCGCCATCTCTACCGACTTTACCCTATGTACAGTAACGCACCCAGGAATGGGTTCATGCTATGTATAAAAATATATTTTGTGAAAAAAATAGAGGCATATTTCTTTTTAAACACTGTTGCTCTATTTCAAGAGCTAGAGCAAAAACATTCAATTTTACTGATTCAAAGAGAACGAAGCTCCTTTTGTAGATAAAGCACTGCATGTACGGTGTAGGCCGACCGCCCGCTTGTATTTTCAAATTGAATTAATTTGAAAAAATATACTACAATAAGATTCTCTTATACACAATGACAGAAAAACACTAAATAAAACTCTACAGAACAGTTTTAATTATAAAAAGTTTTCTTTTGCACTGATTTTAATATACAGGATGTTTCAGAAAATGTACAGCTATTTAAAAAATAACTGATACGACTCTTTAAAGTACTTTTTGCAAAATTTGAGCAGTATATTCTAAGCCACCACTAGCTTTATCAAAATGTCAGTATTTTAACAATATTAAAACTGTCAATGACAAGCAAAAAATAACATTGTCATCAGTTACAGAATAATAAATACATAAACATTGTATTTATTATAGAGACCCTGTATGTATAACATATTTTTACTAAAGAGAGACGCGACAAGCCCATCAAAGTCACTGAAATAAACATTTTTAGGTTATGTTATTTTCTTGCCAAATTCATTGCCGTTTCACTAAAATAATTTAAATCGTCAGCGGTGAGTGACATCAATCATCATGCAACACATAAACAAACATGTTTGTCGGTCACCCCCATAATAGATATATGGTCACCCCCTGTATAAGTTTTGTTATAAAGCGTTTATTTTTATTTTCCAACGCCTATGAATTAACAAGGAGAGAAGGTGCGTCTCTCTCTAAACATCGCTAGAGTATAGAGGACCGATATTTTCATCCTTTGATTTTGACTTAAATAAATTTTACCCTTTTTTGACTTAAATAAATTTTTAAGAGTTTGTCGCGTCTCCTTATCTTTAAAATATGTCATACATACAGGGTCTCTATATGCGACCAGCTTAAAGATGTTACTTAGTTGGAAATAGTTGGTCATTTCCAGCGGTAGCCCAGTATTTTAGCGTACACTGAGAGAAGAATTTTGTAACAATAACAAACATTTTGTAACTTTTACCAAATGCGTTGATACGCGCTATTTTGAACACGCGCCATTTTAAAACGCGTTCTTTTGATACGCGCTATTTTGATACGCGTTATTTTGAACACGCGCCATTATGATACGCGCTATTTTGATAACGCGCCGTTGTGATACGCGCTATTTTGATCACGAGCTATTTTGAACACGCGCTCAAATGAGCGCGCTATTTTGATACGCGCTATTTTGATACGCGCTATTTTACTACAGAGGCATTTTTTTTTAGACCTCATAAGTAACTTTTTGTTATTTCGGAAACCATTTTCCAGATTGTTTTATAACACCTGCATGCCCCCATTCGGTTTTTTATAGTAAACTTTACATATTTAGACAGAGTTTAATGAAATTATAACGATGCTAATATTTACGCAAACATGATTGCCGACTCTCTCAATTTTGTATGTAGGTGTGCCGGCCCAGCTAACCCCATACATTTTCTAAAAACATTTTTTTTATTTTAAGGTTAAAATCAGCATGCGTACGTATGATGGACTAAAAATCACGTCATGTAATAATTCTCGCCCTAAACAAATGTTTTAGATTATCCGCCTCTTGAAGACTGCGACGACTTGCGCCTGTAGTTATTTATCAAAGTTACCTTTGGCAACGCTGAAACGCTTTCGACTGGAATCGGGTTTCTATCTGTTTTTTACCCTCTTATGGAAATGAGGCCCCCTAGATGTGGACTTGTTCACGCGGTATCTTGATTGGTGTTCTCTTGCAAACAAAAAACGATTAGTTTTTCTGTAATACTAAGTTATAAGCCAAAAATTGTGAAAAAACAGTAAAAAAGCCGCCATTTATTTATTTATGACATCACGCAGATCCTTTAACTTAAATTTGAGGCAAATACCCGGTGACTTAAAATTGTGTGATCTATTATTACCAATCGATCTAGGGAAATTTTAAAAATTCGTGCTTTTCCGAAAGCTGGCGAAAGAAAGACCAAGAATATCAACCGAAGAAAATGGTCAACAGCTATACTAACTGAAAGTCCGGTTAAAGAAGAGTTGGAACGTGAAAAAAGTAAAAAAAAAGAAAAATTTGTAACCAAAAATGTCTTCAAGGAAAAGAAGCATAGAAAAACTACTCAGAAAAGGACACAAACATTTTGTCTAGTCTGCATGGAACCATTCTCAAACAGCAAACCAAAAGAAAAATGGGTACAATGTTTAACTTACAAGTTTTGGGCCCATGAAACATGTGCTGATGCACGGTTTACTTATGTTTGCTAAAACTGTAATTCCGAATCAGACTAGAGCAAGAATTATGTTACTTTATATTGTTTGCTTTTTAAGAAATTTAAAGTTTAGTATTTTATTATTATTAATAAAAATAATCTAAGAATTTCCTGTTATTTTATGTTGCATATATATACAGTTCCTAATTATTCAACCATGCCCAACTTGCCCCATCGTATGGCCCAACTTACTCCGTGGGTGGGGTTAGTTGGACCGCTTGCAAGGGTGCTAGAAAAAAGTGTTTTTTAAGTTTGAATGCATAGTTTTAAAAACCAATATTTGCCTTAAACATATTATAATTGTAAAACTGTAAGTAATATAGCAATGCTTTTATTTACAACAAAAATCAGGTTTACCAAATATTTGTTAATAATAAAATCGGTTTTTTTTTTCTTTGTAATATAGCAATGCTTTTAGTTGCATTTATGTAAAAAGTAGCTTAACTAGCCCCGCTCTCCCCTACAAAATATCAACCGAAACGTCACGATCTCGCGCGACAAGGCCTGAGCCGGGACTGGTGTTCTGTGGACGAGACGGTACTAAGTTATATTGCTTGATAATATCGCTTGTTAATAATAACCAAATTTGTTTGAACTTTACGAAGTAATTAATAGAAACCAATTCAGACCGTTATAATAACAAAATCACGCCATAACATTATACAAAAAAAATGTTTGTTGTAATAAACACAAAGAAATGTTTGCCAATATTAAGAGTATATTTATATTTAGGAAATTTTAAGTATTAATAACAAAGACGTTCTGTTACCTTAAAAGAAAGAGTGTTTTGGTTATGGTTAATATAAGGCAATTAATATTTACAAAAACATCAAATTATTAAAGAAACAAATGATATATTATTTATAACTAAACACTTTAAAAAAGGTTTGTTACCAATAATTAATGATATTTGCTTTTAATATTTTTCAATGAGCACAACAAAAATCAGGTTTACCAAATATTTGTTAATAATAAAATCGTTTTTTTTTCAGTGTAAGCCGAACAACAGTTTGTTCTATAAATAAAAGATGGATAAAAGAACAATCACTAGGAAACAAGAATGATCTGGCAGGCCAAAAGTAGAGTCCCTGTATGTTGACATATTTGGATATATTAATTATTATATCCAAAAATGTCAATATCCAAATATGTCAACCTACAGTGACTCTAGCCAAAAGTAAGTCAAGTTTGTGAAGATCAGGCGCTTCTTCGAGTTCTCTAAAATGACCTTTTCGAGAGAGCAAAAAATACAAGAATTTTTCCACAGTTTCCAGAGAGCTAAGCACCCATTTACCGTAGAATTCAATAATCAAACCTCAGTTGCCGAACTGCATCAAAAAACACCGAACTTATTTTTTAAATGTATTATTTTTATCAAAGCAAATTCAAAATTAAATTTAATTTAACAGAAACAATATTTCTAAAACCGACCAAAAATATATTGCCGGCTGGTTTTTGTCAAGTTTTATTTTATTTATTTCATAAACATGCAAATAAAGAAAATAACACTAATATTCTTGTGTTTTTCGGGTTAGTCGTTAGAAGGGGGTCATGGTAGCCGTATGTTTCCGCCTTGTTACCGAACATAATTTATTTAGTCTTTGACTACATCTCGAAAAATTCCTTTTATATTAATTCTCTTATTGTCATAACACAACTGTAAAATGTAAATGTCAACCGATATAATATACAGTGTACTCCGGTTATAACGTACCTGGGTTATAACGTACTCTCGGTTATTACGTACATATTTCATTGGTCCGGCCAAAATACTCTTTTTTTTTACCGGATATTACGTACCTTTTATACCTTCTACTTCGGTGATAACGTACCATATTCTGATTGTAATATTCCGGTTGTAACTGTATATATATATATATATATATATATATATATATATATATATATATATATATATATACTGCTTAAAATAAAAAACTAGTTTTTTCCAGTCGTATCAGATTTTTACCTTCCTAGCCCGCGCAGCAATGGCTAGAGAAGGTTCGACAAATTTTTTTTTTTTGAGATAACGCCGAAAATGTGTTATTTGGGGGTATTTTGATCTACCCTAGCAGTATCGTCTTGATGTCTGTCTGTGTGTGTGTGTAACTCTGTCCGTAACACGGTAGCTCATAAACCCTCCAACCGATTTTCATAAAATTTTTAGGTAAAATAGTTAGCTAATTAGATTTTGGTCGAAATTCATCAATGACAATTTTTGACAGTTAAAAAGTTTAAAAAATTCTAACTTTTTAACGGATCGTCGCATCAATATGCGGGTTTCGAAATATTGTAGCACACATTTTTTCGAAAATTTGTCTTACAACCAAAAACTTGATAAGAGCTTTCGTTTCAGAGATATTTGTAAAATACTCTTTTTAGGATTCATATAGCATGGAGTTTACTTGGAGTTTGCTTATGGGTTAGGAAGGCATCAGATCCGTCATAGATCCATTTGTTTTACAATATGCCCACGGAACTTTCACACTTGAAACACAAAATGGAACGCGATTTATTTCCAGAGAACAAATGCTGCGTTTTCCCAAGCGACAAGCGCCTGCAATATTCTACAGGCTATTTTGTATTTTAGATATTCTTGTTATAAAAAAAGGAAGTTTTTGTTACTGTGCAACTGTTGCAAAATTGTTTTTATCACTGCGCTTCTACAGCGAAAAAAGTGGCAACTTTGTAATCAACGTTCATTACTGTAATTTTGCAGAGCTATAAAAAATTTGGGAAAAAGGGGGCAAAATGGGATACTTAATTTTATAGGCTTATTTCTCCTATTAAATGATTACCATTGCGTTCTTTATTGGGAATGAAGTTGGCTAGATATGTTGTCTTTATGTTTTAATTTTCAGTTTAAGCGATTAGAACTCCATCATGCTTTTATTTTTATTGATATAAAAAGTTGACTTTGCCCCATTTTGCCCAGCATACGGGGCAAAATGGGATACCTATATGTAGCAAAACGGGCAAGGCGGTTGTGTAATTTAGAATCAATAGTTTTGTAAGACAAGTTTTATTTTTTAAAATACTAAACAAGTTTAAAATACTTATTTAAAAAATAAAAAGTTGTTATAAAAAATACATTTACAATAATTAAATTTAGTATTTACAAAATTTATAAAGAATCACAGCGACCTAGTCATCGCTATATACTCTTCTATATTAATTTTGCGCCCATTTCTTGCAAAAACAACATAAAATACAACTTTCAGTGATGGTACCAAAAAAATAGGGTACTAGAAATAACAAGGTACCGCGTCCTGTCCCATGAAAAAAACCCGTTTTGCCCCAAAGCACCATTTAAATTCAAACAAAAATCATACACAGTAAAAGGCTAATTTTACGGGCAACGCGTTTTTGAATAATACATAAACCCACTAATTGTTCAGTGTAAACTAAATTTTGAAAAGTCTGTAAAAAATGTACTTACCGTCACAAAATGCGCAAGCTATTTTTACAATAAACAACATTACATGTTGAGCAAAAACCAACTTAAGCTCAGCCGACCGGCACCAATCATACTGCAGAAAGTTGAACCAGTCATGGGGATAAAATATCTGATATTAAGAGGTGTAATTCTTGCGCAGTTTAGCTAAAACTGCGTTATCCCGTTTCACCTCTGTATTCCATTTTGCCCCCCTTTCCCCTACACGTCCCATCACATTACAGGATTAGTAAAATGACACGATATATTTTATAATTTTTTTATGGAAAATGAAAATTTAAAAGTCAATTGCTTTTTTCCAAATCCAGTTGTGTAAAAACCCAATGTATGCTGTCAAAATGGAAAAATACATCTACAGTACTGAAAGAAACACATTTACAGTATATGTTATGTAAAAAATTACATGCTATATTATGGAAAACTACCAACATTTTTTTCAGTGTATAGCGGCATGCAAATAGAGAGTATAGATCTTATTTTACTTTTTTTAAAACACGAAATATATTGTAATCTATACAGAGTTTCCTATTTTTTATGGCATTGAATGGGAAACTAAGTTATTTTAGAAGATAGAGACCTGGGGATTTCACATTACTGTCTTTAAATTAAATACGAACCTAGATATTTTTTTAAATTTTTCGTTTCACATTGACACTAACTATAAAAAAAAATTGAAAAAAGATCCAGATCCGTATTTTTACCTTCCTAGTCCGCGAAGCAATGGCTAGAAAAGGTATTACTTTTGACGACTTTTTTTCTTTTGAGATAATGCCAAAAATGTGTTATTTGGATGTATTTTGACCCATCTTAGCAATATCGTCGTGATGTCTGTCCGTAACACGATAGGTCCTAAACCGCTGAGCCAATTTTCACAAAATTTTCAGGTAAAATAGTTTTCGACACTGGTACAAGGGGCAAGTTCGTAAAGTAATCAAATTTCATTCATCGATTACATCGGGTTTTTGACATTTGACAGGCGACGTTAATCTGACTTTTTCGTTTGGTGAGTCCGATGACCACCGCAAATAAAAAGAACGCGTTGAAATCGATGACGTTAACCTCGCTTTTTTCGATTTATTTTCTGGTCTTTTTGTACGTGTGTAGATAGTTATTAGACGATTTACACATAGAAGAAGTTAATGGAGAGATACAGGCATTTTAAACTGCTTCTCTGTGAAATTATCTTGCATTAAGTGTTCACATCAGGGAGGCTATCTATTGCTTACTTTGTCTTTTGAAATGTGTGTGTTCCAGATTTGGTGTGTTCAAATAATTTCAGGGGAGCTTATTCAATTTTGAATGACTGACCGAAAATAACCCCTTAGGCTTTTTCTAACTAAACCCGTAAATTCCAGCTAGGCTTGTATGTATAACGAGAGTATGTACTCAATAAGTACAGTCCTCAGTAAAAATAGGGTGAAATGGATCTATCATCTTACGGAACCCACTCCGTGGTAATTTACTCTGAAGCTTAACAAATTCGAAATATTTTGTGCCACAATAAAGCTTTTTTTTTTAATCATAACAAAGTAGACTTTTGTTAGTTTGAAACCTCCCCTCCCCAAACTTGATGCTTTGTGGTGTGCTGGATATTTTCTTTATTTTTTACTATTCTTTTTCAGATGATAAGAAATACTGTGAGATGTACATGCAATAAAAAATCAAACACCGCATACCAGAGCCCAATCTGATAAAGAGAATGAAAACCAAGCAAATGATCATGGCTGGACCCATAATTCCATAAAATTGTTGTTTGATCTACGTCTCGATATGGAAGATTAATTTATTAAGCCAAAAGGAAAAAAAATTAATTGTGGAATAAGATTTGTGATGACTTAAGGTGTATTGGGGGATATGAAATGTGTAGCTTTATTTATTAGTTTTAAGGCAAATGAAAAGAAACATGTTTTGTTGTAATATGTTATTTAAGAGAGTCTTGTTTTTATTTTTATAAATAAATCTTTATCATATTAAAACTTTTTACATAAACATTTAGTTCTTTAGAATAATACCTATACTATCATCCCAATTCTGCGAGACCCGAGCATCATGTAAAGAGCCTGGCCATCCTGCAAAAATATTAAGAAATTGAAGCTTGTCATTGCATGGAATATGGAATTCAATGATCATGGAGTGGTTTCCTTTTCTGTCATAAAACAAATTGTCATTTGCTGGCCCTGGAATCTTAACATGCATTGCATCAATTGAACCAATTGCATTAGGAAATGATCTGTTTCCCCTTAGTAAATTAAATCTTCTTGCCAAATCCCTAAACTGATTGAAACTACTGGGAAATCTGATATAATTATCTTGAAGCGTTTGAACGGTCAGCTTGCAGGTTTCAATAAATATTGTATAACTATGGCCTTTTAAAAATCCAAACCAATCCCTAATTCCTCTGAATGACTCTTGGTTCCCCAATGTTCATAAGGTGATTAACACACTCTTGAGCAACAGAATGCATGGCCTTCCAATAATATTTATCTCAGGTTGCTTCAGCTCTGCACACAAATCCTAAAAATGAAAGAACAATTTTAGTAATTAATAGCTGTTATCATTTGCATAAAAAGTCTGAAGGCATACATTTTTTGGGTAGTTAGAGCACCCAATAGCTACATACCTCTACTGCAGTTCTTTTCATTCGAAAATGAGAGCGAAAATCGCTAAGGCTGTACATGGGAACAACATTTTCGACGTAGCCGTCAAAACCTGGTACGCCGTTGTCTGGCAGATACCAACATTAACTACAGATCTTCATCGTCACTATCCGTATCTTGCAAGATGTTTATCGCAACTTTACTTATTACTCCGCGAAGCATTTTAACGAAAAAACATATAAAAAAAACACAGAACACCGAGGGGAACTAAAGAAAAAAATATGATTTTGACGTTATTGACATTCATCGGAGACTGCTCACCGACCCTCAGAGTCGGTGAGCAGCGATGCCATCAATTGATGACTTGATGGAATTCATCAGATATATTTATGAACCCGATGGATTTCACCGAATTGCACCGATTAATTTAAGAACTTGAGTGTTGTCATCGATGAGCTCATCGATTACTTTACGAACTTGCCCAAGCTAATTAGATTTTGATCAAAATCCATTATTGCTAATGACAGTTTTTTGACATATAAATTTTTTTAAAAATGCCACTTTTTACCGGAGCATTACATCAATATGCGGTTTTCGGAATATGGTAGGCCACCACCTTCTCGACAGAGGCCTGGTATCGAATCCAAGATGGCGGCCGATGAGGGCATTCCGCCACACGTTCGGTTATGTATAGTTTGTTGAAATTGATGAATTTATAGGATTGAAACTGCAAATAAATACAAATAATGTATTCTGCAGTGGCAAGAATATTTAAAAGATTGAAATTTAATGCATTTTTGGTAATTACTATATTCATATATGTAGCTATTCATAAATAATAAATTATTTATTAATGTACATAGACATTTTTTCTCTTAAAACCAGGAGAAGGGAAAAAAAGGAAGGCTTCTTGGGAATTATAGGCGAAGGTTATTATAGTTTTTTTAAAATAAATTCCTAGTATCTTATATGTGTACTGCGTAAACTTTTCAAACTTAAGAAAAGCATTAATGAAATATAATATTTATATAATATATACATTTTTCTCCTAGCCAGCCTATTAGCACTCTTGATAAATCAGCCTTGATAACAGTTTTTTTGTAAATATCTCAGAAACTAAAGGTCTTATTGTAATGCAATCTACTACATTCCGAAAACCGCATATTGATGTGATGCTCCGTTAAAAAGTTAGCATTAGGATCAATCGATTTTGCCCAAAATCTAATAAGCTCGTTACATTGTCGAACATTATTTTACCTAATGATTTTATGAAAATCGGTTTAGAGGTTTAGGAGCTATCACAAAACAGACATCACGACGATATTGCTAAGATAGATCGAAATACACCCAGCGGTGGCAGCAAATACCAAGCTATTTATTTTTGTAGTTTTTCGGATTAAATTTAGCCTCAAAAGGTGGTTGAAATGCGGCGCAGGCGAAAAATATTGAAAACCTCAGTAGATTTTGTTAACAAATTTAAAAAAGTGATGCGGCAGAACTATAAAATAATCATTGTCTGGAGGGGGGGTGCCCGAGCCCCTCAAGCCGCCCCACTGGATCCGCCACGGAATACACCCAAATAATATATTTATTTTATTTTTTTGAGCCATAAATTTACCAGCATTTATATAAAATAACCTCAATTACAGGGTATTATAACCAAATTTAAAAAAAAAATAGAACCACTGGATAAATAAGAATCCACTTAAGCAGTGACACACCCAGGAATATGTCTTGGGGGGCCGAGGCTTCTTGGGGGGGGGCGAGACCTCATGATGTCATATTTTATGCTATTTTATCTTTTTATTCTTGAAATATGTGAAAAATGTTTAAAAAATCTTAGGCTTGGGGGAGGCGGGCCTCAACCCCCACCCCCCCTGGGTGCGCCTATCACTTAAGGTCGTTCAGTCTCGTAATTTAGATTCGATTAAATTAACTTACATTAACTTACCCTAAGCTAAATTGTACTATAACTTAAATTGTACTATAACTTTCTTGACTTTCACAGTTTTTCCTAAGTTTGTCATCATCATATTTTATGCCTTTAGGAACATTCTTAAGTAAAACACAACACATTTTTCACAAAAATTCTTTTAAGTTAGTCTAATTTGGCTTATGGCAGGTAAATTTTTAAGTGATTTGCTGGGATAAACCAAACTTTTAGAGTTGCCAGAATTGGGTTTTCGGGACAATAGAACTAAAGACACAGAGGTCCAAATGCGGGAAAATCATGAAAAATCGGGACGTCTGGAAACCCTAAACCCACTATTCCCCTGGCTATCGTATCACTACACTATATAATTATTCGACAATACCCCAAGGATCCCAAGATTCACTATAAATGCACTGTAAAAATGATCAAAAGGTCCTTTACAACCCCTATGACTAAGCACTGAAAAATCACAAAAACCGACAAGGAAAGTAATCACCATTACCTGAAAATGTTTTGAATCAACGTCGCAAGTTCTTGGGTACATATTTCGTTTAAAAAATGAATAAAAAATCCAATCGAAACTACTTTTTTCGCTTCAAAAATGTCAACGACATCAAACGTAAACAAACAATCGATCGCCCTAAGGAGGCGCCATATTGAATTTTACTTCAGAAGTTCCTACGCCTTATATACAGGTCGTGGTGGGTAGGCCACATATTTCTCAATAATTTCTTAGGAGCTTTCGTTTCTAAGATATTTTAAAGAAACTGTTTTCAAGACTGAGATATTATGGGGTTCACTTGAAGTGTGCTAATAGGCTAGCTAGGAAGGTATCAGATTCGTCAGGGATCCATTTATTTTTGTTATTTTTTTCTGAAATCTTGAATTGGACCCGACGGATCATTTTATTGACATGATCAACTGTCTGGAGAGAAGTTTTAATAAAATGAAAATATCTGCCCTAATAATGGATTTCTAGAATTCCAATTTGAAGACAGTAATTTAATATCCTCAAGTCTATTTCTTTTGTAATAACTGAGTTCAATTCAATACCATCAAAACTGGGAAACCCTGTACAGTGGAATAATTTTATTTATCACTATAATTACAACACTTCCAGTGTTAATATAATATGTAAGTGCAATGCCCATGAGCAGATTGCATATAATAATTCAAGTATTGTTATGTAGGGGAGATTGGTATAATATGGCACACGTTTTAAAAATAAATTGACAACAAACAAAAAGTACATAGCTTGTTCTAAATATTAGTTTAACGAATAATATACAAATATGTTAAAAAACACTAAAATGAAAGTAAAACTAATATTTAATTTTGAAATTAATGCAAATGTGCCATTTTATTCAATGTATTGTATAGCTCACCCCAGATGGCTTTAAATTAGAATTTTATTATTTTTATGTCCCATTAAATAAAAATTCGTATAGTAAAGAATAATAAAACTACTTCAATAAATACATATGAATTCCGATATGCTCGCGACTATACTCGGAACATTAAGGATGCAATCATTTTGAACAAAACTTGTGAACGAACAAACGCGCAAACGCTTAATTACGGTTTCCACCTATGCCTGCCACCCTGATTTAGAAAATATATCGCTGCATCATCGTGGCGCTGCATTTAAAACCTGTGCAAATCTCCATGGCCTGTCACGTAATGCGTTTTTTGAATGAAGGTATGCAAGCATAGCTGGAAACCGGGTTTTTAGTCTCGAACGCTATTTCTATGCTTTATTACTTCTTTTTTTTAATTTTAGTAATTAATAGCTGCTAACTTAGCCGAGCAACTTTAAGAAATTTTTTGTGTGTTGTCTAGGAGCATTTTACACCCCTTTTTTGGCGCTAAAAATTTATTAGGGCTGTTTGGGTTTCCAGAGTATGTTTACAACATTCGCTTTAGGTTATGAAGAAAACTGTATAGCAGGTTTCGTAAATGAACAAGTATTGTACGGATTGTGTACGGTTCGGTCGCTATGAGGTTTTTTATACATTAATCAAACTAACAGTTTAATGAGAGAAGCAACACACTTGATATGAATCGACATGTGACTCCCCCAGGGCATTGAGTAAATAACCCATATAGAGGTGCCACCGGCGAGCTTTAACATACTGAGGGGCAGATGGCGCTGAAATAGATTCGTCTAGTACGCAACACTGTAATCTAATAGCATTTCTATGGTATGCATGAACCTCGGAAATCGCACATGTAACTAAATCGCACTAGCAGTCCCTGAATATTGCGTACTAGACAAATTTATTTCAGCGCCATCTGCCCCTCAATATGTTAAAGTTCGCCGGTTACACCTCTATATGGGTCATATACTCAAAGCCCATGGCCGTCGCTAAACAAGTGCCCGCAGAGAGCAAGACGGGGAATAGATAGTTTTTGGTCGTGGCAAATTTAGGCCCGATAATTAACGATCATTTTAAAGATATTTGACAGTTGGAAATAGCCTTTTCAAAACTATATAATATGTTGATATTAGGCCCAGCCGTTTTTGAAATATTTGCATTTTAATAACCTAAATAAACAAAAAGGATGGATGGTGGGTGTGCTTTCGGGCTGTTCGGCCGTCGTCGTTGGAAATTCGTTCTCGACGTTTCGCATCTCGAGTGGATGGCATCTTCAGGAGATGTTGACTGTTTGTCAGCTTCTCGAAGACTGGTGGTTAGTCTGTCGCGGGCGCAGGTTATATACGCTGTGGTAGGCGGGGCGTATATCAGAGCTGGTCGGTGATTGGTCACTTTCCCGAGATTCAGTTTTGTTGTTGTAAGCGAGCCGTTTAGTGTTTTTAAGAACCGGTACTCATGTTCTGTTAATTTTAAGAGTTTCTTCAGATCTGCAGTTGCAGACCACACACTAAACAATGAAGACCACCGAATAAAATTCGAAGACACACAAGTTCTCTGCTCCTCCTCTTCATACTATCCAAGGCTTTATAGAGAAGCAATCGAAATTCATAAACACCAGCAGAACTTCAACAGATCTGAAGAAACTCTTAAAATTAACAGAACATGGGTACCGGTTCTTAAAAACACTAAACGGCTCGCTTACAACAACAAAACTGAATCTCGAGAAAGTGACCAATCACCGACCAGCTCTGATATACGCCCAGCCCACCATAGCGTATATAACCTGCGCCAGCGACAGACTAACCACCAGTCTTCGAGAAGCCGACAAACAGTCAACATCTCCTGAAGATGCCATCCACTCGAGATGGCGAAACGTCGAGAACGAACTTCCAACGACGACGGCCGAACAGCCCGAAAGCACACCCACCATTGGACGATGGCCGCGAAAGCCTTTCACAATTTGTAACAAAAAGGATGTTCCCATTTTGTTAATGAATATAATTAGGTTTTTAAAATACAAATATTTTAACAACGGCTGGGCCAAATGTCAACATATTATATTTTTGAAAACAGAAAAAGGAGCCATATTAGTTGAAAAAATTATATACAGGGTGTTTTGTTTTAAAAAATAAACCATATGTCAAAAGTTTGGCAAGTGTATGACATATGTCATTTTTGAAATCAGATTCTGATGATTTAGCAAAAATTATTTATATTGGCTTATTTGAACGTTACTGATAGATTAATTTTAACGGAGATAGCTACTAAGTAAAATAAGGTCAACTCAATCAAATCACCCGGTACGTGACATATGTCAAGTCTTTTGACATTTTTAAAATATCTGTTTTGTTTAACGAGATGTTTTGTTTTGTCCAGCTTTAATTTGTTAAATAAAAAAAAAACAAAAATGCTTTGTCTTTACTTGTTCGGCCGTCATCTTTAAAAAATAAATAAATTATACTTTTTTGGTACATCTAATTTAAAACTAATTAAGAGTAATATAAAACTACATATTATGGTAAAAATTTGACCAAACCAAAAAGATTGATAATAATACACATATGTATTTTTTTTTTAAATAAGTTAGAATTGGCGACCCCAGTTTACTGTAAATCGATATATTAAGCCGGGTACTCATAACCGAGCCACGAGCCTCGAGCCTCGAACAATTCGCTAATGTAGACGTGAAAAAGGTATGATCGCAGCGCGCAACAAGCCATTCGCAACGAGCCAATAGGCGGTCGTCGTTCAATGCGCTTCAAATAAAAAAAAAATACCATGAATGATGAAAAAGTATTGTCTATTTGAAAATTACAGGAATAGACCTGTTATATGGGATCCCAAAAACAAAGACTATTTAAAAAACATTTAAAAGAAGATGCGTGGTTTATATGTTACTAGCCTAAAACCAAATGGCTTTGCCAGTAAGCCCGACCAGTGGCGGATCCAGGATGTCCGGGGGGGAGGGGCCAAGGAGGGAAAAAAACACAAAATAATTTTTTTGCGGGATTTAATAAGAATTAGCTTTAAAGTTTACCACTATGTGCAAATAAAATGTGCCGCAGGCGAAAATTTGAGCAAAATTATTTAAATCTTAATTTAAAAAAATGATATTTTAGCGCCCCCCCCCCGGATTCGCCACTGAGCCCGACTCGCACGACCAGCAGCGTAAAAAAAATTGCCTGAACCAGATATAATTAACGAATTTCAACATTATATTGCTCTATAAGTCTAGTTTAATGTTTATATATAAATATATATATATATATATATATATATATATATATATATATATATATATATATATAAGTATCGCCTTCTGTTAAAAAAATATATTATTTCCTTTTTTTTATAAAATAACATTTTAAACGCGTACCCTGGAAAAGCGTCATTACCGTTATCAGTATAACATTTTTTAAATGTGTACCCTGGAAGAACGACATTACCGTTATCAACATAACGTTTTAAATACGAACCCTGGGAGAGCGTTATTACCGTTATCAGTTTGAAGAGCATCATTACCGTTATTAGTTTGTAATTCCTACGTATCTACCGCTAGAAGCGTCTTAAGCGAGCACGCGCGAATTATTCGTATTTCTTCAACATTCCAGAGATCGCAACGCCCGGGTAAAGCCACATCTGTTATATGCAGTTTTTAGCGTTAATACGTGCATTGGTTAAGCTTGTCCGATCATAAGTTGTAAATACCGTTGTTAGTCTAGTGAGGTAAATAAAATATATTTATTTTTCATTTTATATATATTTTATCTACAAAATTTCTTGTACAACTAAAATTGCTTCCAATATTGCTCTAAAGCACTACATTTAGTTTGATGCTTAAGTTGCTATTTATTGCTAATATTTGTGGAAGACTAGCCCAAACGTCAAACTCCGTTATCATAAGTTTGCATCCACTAAAACAAAGTAACCTAATGTATTATACGAATACGAAATCATTTTTTACTACAAAATTTATTACCCAGAAAGAACAAAGCAAAAACTCTTTTTACAAAACAAGCGGATAAAACATACGTATAATCATTTTCGTTATCATCATCATTATCAATTTTAATTTAAAGTAATATGCTCACAGAAAATGTATACAGGATGCCATTATGAGTATTTAAATTAAATTTTTGAAAAAATCCTTGGAAATTATTTTTATTTTTTTTAAATATTTATATCTATCGACTCCTAGTTGGGGTAGCTTTGACCTCTTGACTTTAGAGAGGCAAAGTGGGTCAAGTGATACCTGGTTTAAAAGAGTTTTTTGTATTCCTTTACAGCATTGATATTATTTCAAAAATTAATAGATTAGTTTTTGAGATATTCGCAATTTAAGTAAAAAAGTAAGACTGACAGCTTACTATTTTCTTACAAGTATTACAAATAGATTTAGCAATTTTTTTTTAACATGTTTTTTTTTATTTAAAAAATGTATTTATGTAGGTAAACTTTTTCAAGAGATGTGTATTTATGTCTCAAATTTACTGGGTACTTTCTTTTAATTTAAGGTTTCGATATCGCGCTGCGAGCCCCGAACAATGCCGTCCACATTAGCGAATAGATCGCGTTCGTTGATCGATGCTCGTGGTTCGTTAATGAGTACCCGGCTTTACACGGCAATACTAGTTGTGTCACACAATAACGAAAAAATAACTTCGGCCGCTATTTTAAATGTCAAATTGAAACTTTTTATAAAAAAAAGTGTTTTGTAAAAATTTTATTTGATCTACAGGTTATAAAGGACTCTCTTATTTTTGTCATATTAAGCGCCATCTTTGTGTCCGCTGGAAAACTGATTTTTTTCAGTAGGTTTAAAGAGCTGGTCAGTAGCTTTAATATGAGGTATTAAAAATAAATATCGCACAAAAAATAAAATAAATATGAAAGAAAAAATATATTTTTTAGTATTGCCGCCATTTTGTTTTGAAGTGACAGGTGTATTTTTTTTTATTATTTTTAAATTAAGTAGGTTGCACTTAAAGTAAATTTATCAAAATTAATTTAATTTCTTTTAAAACAGGGAAATTATTTTTTTTTTAACTTTGGCAGCCGCCATCTTGGATTCTGAAGCCGAAAAATCGGGGATCCTCGAATGAAACATTAGTTTTTGGTGTTGGCTAGTACCATGCCAAATATAAAAAAAATATACCCTTTCGGAAGCTTTTTCTTGAAGTACCCTACACTCCTAGAGGACTGGCGCTAATAACGTCAAGTTTTAATAGTGAACTATTAAAAATTTATTTTTATGTCTGACTTCTTAAGGGAATCAATGCTACCCTTGCTTACATGAACCGCACGCTACTGCTGACTAGCTCTGTCTTACTCTGGAATAATAGTTAATTTGTGTTCTAGTCTATGAGGATTGATGCATTAACCTCGTCAAAAAAATTTGACTTCGTTTGTTTTTCAAAATGCAATACTTGGCCGATTTACGAAAACAACACAGTATCTATCTCGCTTTTAAGCTCTGGCATGCTAGGGTGACAAATATGGTACAGAATGGCCTAATATTTTACTTTGGGAGAATTCTAAAGACTGCTAGTTTATATTGTTTCCTACAGCAACCAAGCGCAGAACGACTTTTAAAATATGCTGCATCGTCTCGGAATTTTTGTCGCGGCGAGAAATTTTTCCTCGAATTTTTTACTCATAATTTTCATTTATTATTGCCTGCATATGAGCGGAACAAAAAACAAAATATAGGGGAAAGGGGATAATAATTAAGGCTTATTTCTACATATTTTATGTCTATGTTTTAATTTTCAGTTTAAGCGACTTAGAACTCCATCATACTTTTGTTTTAATTTTTGTAAAAAGATGACTTTGGGTGCCGATATGTGGCAAAACAACCGGGACGGTTTGTGTAATTTAGAATCAATTAAAATACTAACCAAGATTAAAATACTTATTTAAAAAATAAAAAGTTGTAATAAAAAATACATTTATAATAATCAAGTTTAGTATTTACAAAATTTATAAAGAATTACAGCGACCTAGTCATGTCTGTCGACTCTCCTGCACGAATTTTGCGCCCAGTTGTTGCCAGAATAACATAAAATAGAACTTTCAGTGATGGTACCAAAAAAATAATAAATTGGGGCAAAATGGGGTATAGGTTACTATAGTTGATATTGTATTAAAGTGGCACCGCGTCATCAAATCCGTGATGTGCGGGAAGGGAGTAGAGGGGTACATAGAGTGGCACGCACTTCCTTTAATTTTTTTATTGATATTGATTCCCAAAACGAGGCACTGCACTAGTTAGTCATTAGCCCACATAGCACAAAAATCACATCAACGTTAAATGCTTAAAGATAACTTAAAAACAAGGAGAAATCAAGCTATAAAAATGTACTTTTTGCAGAAGTTTCTGGTGCTGTGTGTATAACGTGTTTTTTACCCTCGTTATTTTCATGTACCAAATTCACACTTGAAAAGTCCTCCACAATATGTTCTAAAACGCCACTAGATTAAGACTTCTCAAACCTATTAACTTTCTGCGTCTTTTTTGGTCACGTTTTTTTAATAACATTTGAGCTCACACTACTACTATATAAGTAGTGTGAGCTATGGTGATCCTAATTTTTTCGAGAAAAAAAAATTTGCTCCGATTTCAAAAATTTTTATATATCTTTGCGTTTCAGATGATTTTGAAACTTTTTTGTTTTGCCGTCTGTCTGTCTGTCTGTGTGTCTTGTAACGGTTTTTTGTTACAAACTAAAATGCTCTCGGTAGCTCAGTTGGGACTGAGGTCGTGGTGTTCACCTCAAAAAAAACTCAACAATATTCATGTGAAATAAATTAACTTTCTTTTGCCTAAAGGGCGCCAATACAAGTTTAAAAGTAAAATAGAAAGAATGTATCGAGATC